>CM062288.1:3290699-3567337 GCA_031216915.1 Pictodentalium vernedei | reverse complement strand
TCCCTCATTGGAACGCGCGCAAAGCGCACGTTCCAATGAGGGATCATAAGCTATGTTTTGGAAGCAAAAAATTAAAATATAAAAAAAAATTGGATGGCGATTTTCATATATAGTGATGGAAAACGAATCACACACAACTTTATTCAGCATCAAATCAAGACCAGGCTGTGTTCTTTCCCCATTTTCTTAGAATTGGGACACCCGTGAAAATAATTATTTTTAGCTGTCCCAATACATTGAGTAAATACGGTATCCCTCAGTTTGAGAAAGATTTCAAAAATAATCTAAGCTATGCAGAGTAAACAAAAGTAATCAAAAAGCTCTGAATATAGTGTATTAACAAAGAATAGTCAATATGTGAAAATAGTAAATGATAAAAGTTAACATATATAATGTATATTAAATATATCATACATTTGGTTTGTATATAAATGATAAAAGGCCACTCATTGATTCTGTTATCACACAGTAAATCATATATTTTGAATTATTTCTTGTAGTGGTAATAACATGTCTGTTATCTTAGAATTGGTTTGTCTATAAATGATAAAAGGCCACTCATTGATTCTGTTATCACACAGTAAATCATATATTTTGAATCATTCCTTGTAGTGGTAATAACATGTCTGTTATCTTAGAATTGGTTTGTCTATAAATGATAAAAGGCCACTCATTGATTCTGTTATCACACAGTAAATCATATATTTTGAATCATTCCTTGTAGTGGTAATAACATGTCTGTTATCCTACAATTGGTTTGTCTATAAATGATAAAAGGCCACTCATTGATTCTGTTATCGCACGGTAAATCATATATTTTGAATCAGTCCTTGTAGTGGTAATAACATGTCTGTTATCTTAGAATTGGTTTGTCTATAAATGATAAAAGGCCACTCATTGATTCTGTTATCACACAGTAAATCATATATTTTGAATTATTTCTTGTAGTGGTAATAACATGTCTGTTATCTTAGAATTGGTTTGTCTATAAATGATAAAAGGCCACCCATTGATTTTGTTATCACACAGTAAATCATATATTTTGAATCTTTCCCTGTAGCAATATAATAATATATCTTTATATCAGACTCTACATGTAGGTCCATAGAAAGAGTGAACATATATTTTGAAATATTAATATAAATTATGTATAAACCATATATAAAGTATGTGTCGACATTTATAAATTATGCAAGGCTTCTAGGCTATTTATAAAGTATTGCATATACAAATAATACAAGATAGGGCTACCAGAGCAATCATAGATCTACATGTACTGGAATTTCAGGGGATATGTGGGTACAGGATTTCATTCCAATGTTTAAATGTTTGAGACTCAATCATCAAGTCCGAAGAACAAATGGTGTGAGTGTAAGAATTCTCGAGTTGGTTGACATTTTCTCGAAATCGGTACACTGTGTATAAGCATCGGGAAAGTAGGGACAGAGTTATAGATGAACATTGTGCTAGCACTACAGAACCAGTGATATTTCATAAGTAAATGACAGACATTGTTATAACAAACAGTTATGCGGTGCATATTGATTCTGTTATCATACAATAAATCATATATTTTTAATCTTATCTTGCAGTTGTAGCAGATGTGATTTTAGCCTTCCTTTTTTATGCAATTTGATATCCTTTTAACCCTTTACCTAACATGAAAAGCAGACGACACTTGCAAAAAAAATTCTTGAATAACTAATTTTTTTCATTTTTTGTCTCAAAAACATAGGTTATGACCCCTCGTTGGAACGAGCTCGACGAGCTCGTTCCAACGAGGGGTCATAACCTATGTTTTTGAGACAAAAAATGAAAATATTTTGAAAATTAATTGGCGATTTTTGAGAATAGCGCTGGCCGGTTTTGGCCGTTACGTTGGGTAAAGGGTTAAACCTTTTTCATTGCCAGATCTGATACAGTGTGAAATGGAGACACAGTGGAGCCCACTTAATTGGATATCTCTTAACTGAATAACCCTGTTAATTGAATATAATTTTCCAACACAAAACTATTTACCATACCGCCAGTACAAATTTAACCTGTTAATTGAATATAGTTTATAGAGTAAACTCCTGATAATTGAATAAAAAATCTTGTAACCTGTTGAGAAATTACTCTGACTCTCCCCAGTTTCCCTTTGTCTATAGACCTATTTGGCCTCAGTACATCCAATACAAGCATTTAATCTATTATATCTTGTTTGACAGAGCTCATGGAGCTCTGTCAAACAAGATAGAATAAATGCCAAGTTTATCTCTAAAATACAGGAAAGTGACACAATCTCTTTTTGTGGTGAATGACTAGATTAGCATTAGCCTGAACCCAGAGTAGATACTTACAGAGCTTTTTGTGGTTAGTGACTAGATTAGCATTAGGATGAACCCCGTGTAGATACTTACAGACAGAGCTTTTTGTGGTGAGTGACTTAGATTTAGTACAGTTTTGGATGTTATTATTGAAAAGTAACTCATGTTTTGTAATCCCTTTGAACTGGCTTCAGGTATGGCTTGTATCTGGGGTGTATTCAGGTTCAGGCTTTACCTGTGTCTGGTTGGTAGTGTGGCTGTTTAGGTGCTGCTTACCAGCTCCACAGGATTAATTACCTGTGTCTGGTTGGCAGTGTGGCTGTATGGATGATGCTTACCAGCTCCACAGGATTAATTACCTGTCTGGTTGGCAGTGTGGCTGTATGGATGCTGCTTACCAGCTCCATGGGATTGACTGCCTGTGTCTGGTTGGTAGTGTGGCTGTTTGGGTTCTGCTTACCAGCTCCACAGGATTAATTGCCTGTGTCTGGTTGGTAGTGTGGCTGTATGGATGCTGCTTACCAGCTCCATGGGATTGATTGCCTGTGTCTGGTTGGTAGTGTGGCTGTTTGGGTGCTGCTTACCAGCTCCACAGGATTGATTACCTGTGTCTGGTTGGAAGTGTGGCTGTTTGGGTGCTGCTTACCAGCTCCACAGGATTGATTACCTGTGTCTGGTTGGTAGTGTGGCTATTTGGGTTCTGCTTACCAGCTCCACAGGATTGATTGCCTGTGTCTGGTTGGTAGTGTGGCTGTTTGGGTTCTGCTTACCAGCTCCACAGGATTAATTGCCTGTGTCTGGTTGGTAGTGTGGCTGTATGGATGCTGCTTACCAGCTCCATGGGATTGATTGCCTGTGTCTGGTTGGTAGTGTGGCTGTTTGGGTGCTGCTTACCAGCTCCACAGGATTGATTACCTGTGTCTGGTTGGTAGTGTGGCTGTTTGGGTTCTGCTTACCAGCTCCACAGGATTGATTGCCTGTGTCTGGTTGGTAGTGTGGCTGTTTGGGTTCTGCTTACCAGCTCCACAGGATTAATTGCCTGTGTCTGGTTGGTAGTGTGGCTGTATGGATGCTGCTTACCAGCTCCATGGGATTGATTGCCTGTGTCTGGTTGGTAGTGTGACTGTTTGGGTGCTGCTTACCAGCTCCACAGGATTGATTCCCTGTGTCTGGTTGGTAGTGTGGCTGTTTGGGTTCTGCTTACCAGCTCCACAGGATTGATTGCCTGTGTCTGGTTGGTAGTGTGGCTGTTTGGGTTCTGCTTACCAGCTCCACAGGATTAATTGCCTGTGTCTGGTTGGTAGTGTGGCTGTATGGATGCTGCTTACCAGCTCCATGGGATTGATTGCCTGTGTCTGGTTGGTAGTGTGGCTGTTTGGGTGCTGCTTACCAGCTCCACAGTATTGATTACCTGTGTCGGGTTGGAAGTGTGGCTGTTTGGGTGCTGCTTACCAGCTCCATGGGATTTATTACCCATGTCTGTTTGGCAGTGTGGCTGTATTGGTGCTGCTTACCAGCTCCATGGGATTGATTACCTGTGTCTGGTTGGTAGTTTGGCTGTATGGATGCTGCTTACCAGCTCCATGGGATTGATTACCTGCATCTGGTTGGTAATTTGGCTGTATGGATGCTGCTTACCAGCTCCATGGGATTGATTACCTGTGTCTAGTTGATAGTATGGGTGGTTATGTGCTGCTTACCAGCTCCACGGGATGGATTACATTTGTCTGGTTGGCGGTGTGGTTGGTTAGGTGCTGCTTACGAGTTCCATGGGATTGACTGTCTTCATAGCTTATTAGAGTAAAGTGATGGCAAATGGCCAATCATATAATATTATATGTGATTATCATTATTAGGATTATCATGGTATTGAGCCACGCTTAGAATTATTATTATAGTTTGATGATGCTAATACTGTTTATTTTCAATTTGCTGCTAAAGAGTGTGATAACTGTATACAAGTTGTACAATTGTATTATAAGTAATCTCCGCCAACATGTATGGTATATGGAGATTTAATACCTGGATGTCGGTTTTTAAAGTCACAGACGAGATGTTTACATGTGACATCCAAATATTAAATCTCCATATACCATACATCTTGGCCGATATAACATTTTTGTCCCGTATGAAACATAATACATACTCGAAATAAATCTGTGGACGCATCACTTGCACTCCTCAATCACTTGGACCAAATTCAAGAATATTTTTTGTTTTTATGAACTCAGAAGACAACAGATAGAGAGTTACATCCCTTGGGTCATTAAGGAAATGAGTAAACAGTATTCTGTTGACATATCATCCCCTAAGTGTGTGTGTTATCCTAGAATTACTCTGCCTATAAAGGATAACCATGGTGTTAATAACATGTGTGTTATCCTAGAATTACTCTGCCTATAAAGGATAACCATGGTGTTAATGACATGTGTGTTATCCTAAATTACTATGCCTATAAAGGATAACCATGGTGTTAATAACATGTGTGTTATCCTAGAATTACTCTGCCTATAAAGGATAACCATGGTGTTAATAACACATGTGTTATCCTAGAATTACTATGCCTATAAAGGATAAAAGGCCACCTTATTACCACACAATATATCATTTATTTGGAATGTGTCATTATAAAGTTAATAACTTGTGTTGTGTTATCCTTGAATTATTATGTCTCTATATGAATAATGGCTGCCATCTGATAGTGCTGCTATCTCGTTGTATATTTGGAATGTCTCTGAATTAATTACATATGTCTATCATCCCAGAATTGGTATGTCTTGAAATGTCATTTTACCACCAGCACGAACATGTTCAAACACCAAAATCTGCAATAAAAAAAAATATTTAACTAAACTGTGAAACCGCACTGATTGAAACAATGTTAACGTTTTGCCTGACGAATCGCAAATTAAGCAGTTGAAAAAAAAAAATTTTAAATAAAAATAAAACCCCAATAAATTAGAATAATAAATTGTGATATCCTGTGGGTTTGAACCTAAGGGTAGAGTCCTGCGAATACAGTGGAGCCCACTTAATTGGATATCTCTTAACTGAATAACCCTGTTAATTGAATATAATTTCCCAACACAGAACCATTTACCATACCTCCAGTACAAATTTGACCTGTTAATTAAATATAGGTTATAGAGTAAACTCCTGTTAATTGAATAAAAAATCTTGTAACCCTCGAGAAATTGCCCTGACTCTCCCCATTTTCCTTTGTTTATAGACCTATTTGGTATCAGTACATCCAATACAGACAATTAATCTATCATATCTTGTTTGACAGAGCTCTTGGAGCTCTGTCAAACAAGATATAATAGAATAATGCTAAGTTTATCTCTAGAATACAGGAAAGTTACACAATCTCTGTTAATTGAATACTCCTGTTAATTGAATAATTTTCATTGGCTAAGTGACTATTCAATTAACAGGGTTCCACTGTATTTGAAATTTGATTTGATATCAATATCATATGACTGATTTGAGATCGATCCCAAATCAGTCTCAAGATTCGATTTTTTCGAATCTCACATGCTCAGTGCAATTTGTTACACTTCCAATGAAAATCGGATAAAACTGATGTTAGACAGTTCATTTATGAAGGCTCAATTCATATTTAATTGAGTAACTGACAATGTTTATTTGTTAGGTTAGTAGTATAGACTATAGAATATCCACGGGGCATGCATGACATGCAATTAACTTCCAGGGCCTACTTATCAATGAATAATGATGATCTTTGGTTAGGAAAGAGTTCAGAATATCCAGTTTGATACGACTAATTGTGCGTTTTTTTAATCGACCATAATCAATGGTATTAAAAAAGTGACACGTTACAAAGACCGTCGCCGGGCGTGACCGACTAATAGGATGTCAGACGTTTTCATTCCTTTACTTCGCACTGAGTCGTTTCGTACCCAGCCAAACAGACTGGAGTAAGAGAGTGATGTGGTGACCGAGTGGATTCGTGTGCTGGTCTCTCATGCTGGAGGTCATATGTTTGATCTCCGATCGGGAGAGATTCCGAGATGACCGAACATTCTCTGGAAACATCAATTGTGGTATAGATGCTGCTACAACGTATGGCCCTATTGTGCTATAAATACAAATACAGATGGAATGCTGGATATAACAAAACAATACATAGATGTGTGACCGTCCAAGATGGGACTGTCCATTCCCGCGGCCACCATGATTACTCTAAGATGAAACCAGAGGCTCAAGTGAGCCTAAAACGTTCACCTGGCTCAAGTTGTCTAAAGAAATAAGTGTATCAGTAAGTGATTAGCAGCAACAGCATTTTTTTGATTTGCTATGACACAACCAAAAGCAAATTTTTTTCCTATTGATTTCTGCTTGTCCTAGGAAAGCTTCCCAGCAAGCTCTGTTTTATGAAATATTAAAAAACTGAACAAAATTTTGTTTTGTTCTCAACAACTGTGGTTCTCTCCACCCACCCACCCACTCCCCACCCCCACCCCCAAAAAAAACAAACAGACATTCTGGCATAAATGAAATACTTATGACCCAGTTATATACTAAATGACAAATTTGGTTCACATCAGCCCAATGGATCTGAAAATAGAAATTTTGAGTGTTGCCCAAATTTTGACTTACTGAGTTTCTTTGAAAAAAAGTGAACCTGCATCACTAAAGTAAGTTCCAAACAAGAAACTTAAGCATTATTGTGGGGAGTGCGGTGACTCAGTAGGTAGAGGTGCAGGCTGCAAGCCGAGAGGTCCTCGGTTCGAATCCCACTTGCGGTAACCGCCTTGTGTCCTTGGGCAAGACACTTCATCTCCATTGCCCGCATGGGGACACGATGATGCCGTGTACTAAGGCGTACTGCTTGTCGTTGCTCGGTGGTTCTCTCCGGGTACTCCGGCTTCCTCCACCCATAAAACTGTCACGGTCATGATTAGCCATTGTGCATAAATATGTGACCTTAAACATCAATAAATAAATAAATAAATAAATAAATAAATAAATAAATAAGCATTATTGCAAGTGGCTTATAAAAAGAGGATTTTAAAAGCATTTTTAGGCTTATTGAGCATTAACCCCCCCCAAGTAGTAATTTTGGGGGAAAAATCAGAAGAGTAAATTCCACCAGCCTGAAGATGGCAGCAGCTTCATTTGAACAAAGGAGAAAAGGTTTACTCCAAAGATGGTCTGTGCCATAAATGAATGAATTTGGCCCAGTGATTTTAAAGAATAAGAAAAATTTCAAACTAGAGAAACAGAATTTTACTGCCACCAGTAAATTCATGTCTGTGTGAAAATGGTCAAAGCATCAAAAATAAACAAAACAGAATATTTATTTATATTTATTTATTGGTGTTTAAGGTCACATACTTATGCACAATAGCTAATCACGACCGTGACAGTTTTACGGGTGGAGGAAGCTGGAGTACCTGGAGAGAACCACCGAGCGTCGACAAGCAGCTGATAGGCTCCCCAACATCGTAACTCCGCACTGCAGCACAGGCAGGGTTAGATTGGTTGAAGACATGTGCACCATTGACGAGCAGTACGCCTTAGTACACAGCATCATCGTGCCCCCATGTGGACAATCGGGGTTAAGTGCCTTACCCAAGGACTCAATGCGGGAGTCCGAAGCAACAAAACAGAAAGAGAATTTATGGAGGCTTATTTTGGGGGGGGGAGGAGGGGGTGGGGGGGAGGGGAAATATTTTTAAACAAATCAGAAAAAGGTTTTCATTAACAGTATTGGAACGCACATTGAAGTCTTGGGAGGGTTAAATTAAAGATATTCATGCAGGAATCAGATAAATGTTTTCCAAGAAACCAGAAAAAACATGTGCACAGCATTGAAAGGGTTTGATCATGGCATCAATAAAATCTTTGGAACCCACACTGCAGACTTGAGAAGGTTAAATTAAAGATATGCATACTGGAATCAGATAAATGTTTTAAAATCTTTGGAACCCACACTGCAGACTTGAGAGGGTTAAATTAAAGATATGCATACTGGAATCAGATAAATGTTTCCAAGAAACCAGAAAAAAACACATATGTGCACAGCATTGAAAGGGTTCAACATGAATAAAATCTTTGGAAAACACACTGAAGTCATGAGAGAGTAAAGTTAATTTTTTTCTCCAAGGAACCAGAAAAAAACATGTGCACAGTACTGAAAGGGTTTGATCAATGATCAAAGCATCAATAAAATCCTGGAACCCACACTGAAGTCTTGAGAGGGTTAAATTAAAGATATTCATATAGGAATCAGATAAATGTTTCCAAGAAAGCAGAAAAAACATATGTGCAGAACACTGAAAGGGTTCAACATAAAATAAAATATTTGGAAAACACAAGGTCTTGAGAGGATTAAATGAAAGGTATTCAGACAGGAATTAGACCAATTTTTCCTCTGCCACTTATTTAAGCACTGAACAGAAATTTGATTACATTAGGTTAAAATAATATAAGAGAACATGTGTATTTTTATATCATCTGCTTTGGGTAAAGGGTTAAGCTTAAACTAATATAGAGAACAGATGTGTTCGACAGCTGACAGAAGTTTCTTCTGTCTCTTGTTTACATAAGTGATGATAATACTAAACAGTCTTAAGCACTCTTAACAATTTGTTTTCAGAAAAATATTACTACTTCAAAAATGCTGACTCATCATTTTTTCATTGCCTCCTACCGCCCACCCTAACATAACCAAGGTCAATGTTTTTAACCACTCCATTCTGCTGGTCCTAAGGTTGCTTCATACCAAATAACAGTTCTCTGCTCTATGTGGTTTGAGAAACATGGGGTTTTGAATTTTTTTTCCATTTTTAGCCCCTGGGGTTGCCATGGGGCTGTGGAAATTTTTTTTTGGGGGGGGGGGGGGGGCATCAATCAATTACTTAGGACCCACTTATACTACATGCCAAATTTGGTTGAAATTGGCCCACTGGTTCTTGAAATAGAAATTTTTGGGCAGAGCCCAAAATGGATATGTCCCCGCAGAGATTCCAAATATTGAGCTACGAACTTCCCTTGAACAAACTTTAATCTTCAACACCAAAGGATGTTCCATACCAAATATCAAGGCATTCCCTCTGGTGGTTCGTGAGAAGAAGATTTTTAAATATTTTTAAGCTATTGGGGCATTAACAACAGCACGATGATGGCAGACGCTTCATTTGAACAAAATAGAAAGGGTATACTTCATAGATGGTCTGTGCAATATATGTTTGAATTTGGACTAGTGGTTGTGAAGAAGAGGTCAAGTTTGCAAAAGTTAATGAATGACAGACGCCAAGTGATGGCAATAGCTCTCACTGAATTGCAGTCAGGTGAGCTAAAAAGGCAAAAGGCATAACTCTGGCAAAATAAAGTCTGATCTAAACTATAAATACAGTTGCACAGGTTCCCACTAGTACTGAAATGGTTAACCGGATAACCAGTTTGAAACCGGTTACCTACCTAACCGATTATGTATTTATGTATTGGTGTTTAAGGTCACATACTTATGCACAATGGCTAATCGTGACCGTGACAGTTTTACGGGTGGAGGAAGCCGGAGTACCCGGAGAGAACCACCGAGCAACGACGAGCAGCTGTCAGCTCTCCAACATCGTAACTCTGAACTCTGCACCGCAGCACAGGCAGGGTTAGATTGGTTGAAGACATGCGCACCATCGACGTACAGTACGCCTCAGTACACAGCGTCATCGTGCTCCCATGTAGGCAATCGGGGTGAAGTGTCTTGCCCAAGGACACAACGCGGTTGCCGCAGGTGGGATTCGAACCGAGGACCTCTCGGCTTGCAGCCTGCACCTCTACCAACTGAGCCACCGCGCCCCCACCTAACCGATTAGAAAAAACATCAACCGGTTATCCGAAATATCGATAGTGATCGTCATTCCACGGTTAAAATGTCATAAATCTGCCACTTCTCCTTTGGGATAGATTACACCTCGAAGCAGCGCTGTATATATTGAGAAATAATCGACTTTGGCATTCAAGACTTCGTTAATGATCGGCAATTTCCGTGAGTTCTGAGTAACCACAGAAACTATTCCGTAGTAAGTATACAAACGTTGTCGAGTATTCGACAACGTTCGTTTGTATACACACTACGGAATAGTTTCTGAGAATAATGCTTTCCATTTCGTATAGTTTTGATCCCAGATTCGGTGAAATAATGGCTATATATTATCCGGTTAAAGCTCTCGGTTAGTCGGTTGTGAAAATGAGCCAACCGTTTCAGCCCTAGTTCCCACGGTAGTGAACATCCACACCAAGTTTTAAAGCAATTGGCCCATAACTAGAGGTGTAACTGTCCCAGATGGGCCTGTCGATACCCCCGCAGGCATATTCTAAGCTGAAAAGGGGCATAACTCTGGCAAAAAAAGCACAATCGAAACTATCAATGTAGATGCACATGTTTCCATGGTAGTGAACATCCATACCAAGTTTCAAAGGAAATGACCATTAAACGTCTGAGAAAATCTCCAGACAAAAATTATGTCTACAGATGAAGATGCTTCAAGTCAAAGAGGGGCAAAAGTAATCTGACCAGAACTACAATCGCAGATACTCAGATTCCCATGGTGGTGAATATTCATACCAAGTTTTGAGCAGATTAGTCCATAAATGTCTGAGAAAATCTCCGGACAAAATATCTATGGATGGATGGATGGACAGGTGGATGCATGCCCCTAAAATCAGGGTGTATATTGCCAAAATATTTGAGGAATTTAAAATGCATGGACAACCACTAAAAACTTTAAGTCTAATTTCTGGGTGGTAGCAAACCCTAACCCTTTCAGCTTACTGACCCTAACCCTATTCATTTATTTATTGGTGGTTGAGGGCACATATTTCTGCACAATGGCTAATCATGACCACAACAGTTTTACGGGTGGAGGGAGCTGTAGTACCTGGAGAGAACCATTGAGCAACTATCAGCTCCCCACAAGCAGGGTTATTTATTTATTTATTGGTGTTTAAGGTCACCTATTTCTGCACAATGGCTAATCATGACCACAACAGTTTTACGGGTGAAGGAAGCCAGAATAACTGGACAGAACCACTGAGCAATGGCAAGCAACTATCAGCTCCCCAACATACTCCACACAAGCAGGGTAAGAATTGGTTGAAGACAAGTGCACCATCGACATGCAGTACGCCTTAGTACACAATGCCACCATGCCCCCACATGACCAATGGGGGGTGAAGTGTCTTGCACAACACAACACAGGTGTGATTCGAACCTAGGACCTCTCGGCTTGCAGCCTGCACCTCTACCTACTGAGCCACTGCACCCCAACCCTAACTCTAACATAAAATCCCTGAAAATACAATACCCACTTTTTGTCACTTACGAACTCCATACAGACCCTAACCCTTTCTTAGGATATATTACTTTTCCATGTGCCGTATTGAAGATACAATATTGATTGACGCTAAGGATGTGCAAATTTGTGAGTCTGTGTGTCTCACATTGTCCAGAAGCAGTGCTTGTTTTCACAAATTGTGGTGAATAGTAACAAGCTGAGCGTTCAAAAACTAAAACTTGGGATAATAGGCCTAGCTGTTTCAGAGACAGTGCTACAGAGAATATTTATTTATTGGTGTTTATGGTTTTCTGTCAGTCTTGTAAGGGTCATCACAGTGTTCCGTAACTTCAGTTTGGTGCAATACGAAATAACTTGTCTATTAAGATTAAGAGAAGATTCGATTTGTGATGCGATTTCGAAAAAAAAAGAGTGATTCGCAGATCCCTACTTATTAATTAAGGGCTAACTAAACAGCAGAACCACTCTGAATAATTAATTAATTAGTGTAAACAACCAATTTATCTAATTAAAATAGCCGATGACAATTATGAAAAAAATATCCTGAATAAATAAAAATGTTCATTTTTAATCTAAACAAGAGGTCCAAGGGGGTCTGAATATTTATTTACTTATTGGTGTTTTAAGGTCACATACTTATGCACAATGGCTATCATGACCGTGACAGTTTTACTGGTGGAGGAAGCCGGAGTACCTGGAGAGAACCACCGAGCAACGACGAGCAGCTGCCAGCGCCCCAACATCATAACTCCACACTGCAGTACAGGCAGGGTTAGATTGGTTGAAGACATGCACACCAACGATGTGCAGTACGACTTAGTACACGGCGTCATCGTGCCCCCATGTGGCAATCGGGGTTAAGTGTCTTGCTCAAAGACACAATGTGGGAGTCCGAATCGATCGCCCAGATGGTCACCCATCCAAGGACTAACTGGACTCAACGTTGCTTAACTTCGGTGATCTGACGAGAACCGGTTACCGTTAAGCCACCGAGCCCCCAAGGGGGTCTGAAGCACTCACCTTACAAAACACTGATTCTTAATAGACAAGACTTTGAATCAACACAAGGCTCGTAATCGTAAATATATACTCATGAATTTAAATTTAAACACACCTGTGTATCATTCAGTTTTCTAGTATTTAGATGCTATCACAAAAGTAATACCTGAATGTACAGTATTTCCTACTGGGAAACAAAAGATAAAACCAGGGTCTTGAACAAAATTTAATCCGACTCCCATTGGATGCTGTATGCCAAATAATAAAACAGAAGATTTTTAAAGATTATTTCTCATACTCCAGTTAACTGGTTGAGTGATAGAAGTCATTATCTAGGCTTTCAATAAAATGATGGTACTCAAGCAAAAGCTGATGTTTTCCTTGCTCATGTTTTATATTCAGTCAATTGAAAATAGTATTTTGTTGATATATAGACAAAACTACATGAATGTTTCAATGAGTCGTTTTGTATTCAATTGAGTCAGATGTGCGTAGGAAGAAAATGTCGAGACCAAAGGTCGAGACGTTTTCTTTCTACGCACATCTGACGAATTGAATACAAAACGACTCATTGAAACATACATGTGGTTTTGTATTTATTACATGACCCAAGCACCTACTGACCTAATTTTCTTTTCTATCAACGGTGGTAAACACCATGCACTTTATGCAGTCGCATAGCATAAAAAAAGTCCCGGTTGGAACAGGTTGGTGTGCAATACGGAATTCCGTATTGCACAGCCGTATTGCACGCCGTATTGCAAAAGAGAGACTGCATGGGCATGTAATAAAAGTTTGTTCTATTACAAATTATTGGAGAGTGCCTGTGGGCACTCTCCAATAATTTGTAATAAAACAACTTTTCAATAACAAATTCAGACCACCAAAAATAATCTAGCCCTCAAACAGTTAAAGTTCGGGCTCCCACAGGTAGTTCCAAAATAAACCCATAGAACACATGGTGCGGTTGTCAAAGAACTACAACAGCTTAAGATATTTACACTGCTACCACAGTATACATGTACTGCAACATCATTGCTACATCATGACAAAGCAACTCTAATACAGTAGAATCCACTTAACTGAACATCTCTTAACTGAATAACCCTGTTAATTGAATATAATTTCCCAACACAAAACCATTTACCATACCTCCAGTACAAATTTGACTTGTTAACTGATTATAGGTTATAGAGTAAACTCCTGTTTATTGAATAAAAATCTTGCAACCTGTTGGGAAATTACCCGGACTCTCCCCAGTTTTCCTTTGTTTATAGACCTATTTGGCCTCAGTACATTCAACACAGTCATTTAATCTATTATATCTTGACAGAACTCATTGAGCTCTATCCAACAAGATATAATAGAGTAAATGTTAAGTTTATCTGTTGAATTCAGGAAAGTGACACAATCCCTGTTAACTGAATACTAAAATCACTTTTAATTGAACACTTATGTTAACTGAAAGATTTTCATTGCCAAGTGGCTATTCAATTAACAGGGTTACACTGCACTTCTACTGAGCCACTGTATCCACACAAACAGTCAGGAATTGACTCCACAATGCTGGACTATGTGCAAGAAAACCCAAGGTTTGTGTTCTTCTGCAAGGAGGATATAGACACCACAGGGTTGAGTGGGTCAGAGATTTCTAAATTGAACAAAGGCTCTATAGTTCAACATCTATTTAAATATGAGACAGATTCTGTCTGGACTTTAAGATAGATTATCCAGAAGATGGCCTATTGAGAGATTGGCTGATATAATTGTGTCAGACTAAGACCAGTATGGATGTGGCTCAGATATGGTGTGGAGTGGTGTCAATTTGGATGACCGCACAGACATCTGTCACATCCAGAATGAGAATCTTAATGGAAATGAGGGAACCTTTTGGTTAATCATATGTAAGGGCAGTAAGCAACGACCTCATCCTAATGGATGAAAATGTCAGGCCCTATCAAGCCAAAATGGTGACCCGTTAACCCTCTGCACTCTGATGTCAAAATTCCAGTTTTCAGTAGCAAATTTTTCCCACATTGCAACTGAGAATTTAAAAAATTATATCTTGTTTGACAGAGCTCATTGAGCTCTGTCAAACAAGATATAATTTAAATTTTTAATGCCGCATGGGCAATATGGAGTTAGTGACAAAAAATTTGAAATACTACCAGAGTGCTAGGAGTTAAGTAGAGGGGAAAGGAATTGAGTGGAAAAAGTGGCTGACATGCTCACTGAACTTCAACTGCATACAGTATGCATGAGACAGGCCATACACTACAGGAGAGTTTCTTTTATCCAACCTAATACCCTTAAAGAACTTACACAAACTTAGGAAGGAAGGGAGGGAGGGAGGGAGGGAGGGAGGGCTAGGAAGGAAGGAAGGGAGGAAGGAAGGAAGGAAGGAAGGAAGGAAGGAAGGAAGGAAGGAGGGGGGTTAGGAAGGAAAGAGAAAAGAACATAAAGGAAGGAAGGAAGAAGGAAGGAAGGAATGAAGGAATGAAGGAAGAAAGGAAGGAAGGAAGGAAGATATGAAGGAACGAAGGAAGAAAGGAAGGTCAATTCATTAATACCACTGAGGAGTTGTGATTCTTATAATCTCCACAAATCTGGCTTCAGAGTCTTATCTAGTTTTATATTGCACCAAGTCAAAAACTGTAATCAGCACTACACCATGTATTCAAAATTCAAACAGGTATGCATCTCAAAAAGTAAGTTTATACCCGGTAGACACTCATGCGCTAAGGGTTCAAATTAAAACTGCATATCCAATATCGCCATCAGTAACATTTTCACAGTTCAATCAATTGAGTACAAATGATATCAATCGTGCGTGAAGTAAGAAGAATGACAGTCGAAACCAGCTACAGAAATGGAACAAATAAATGCAAATCCGGAATTTGGGGTAATGCTGAGTACAAGAATTTTTGAATTGTTTTCTGAGGGATTTGGCAAATATTCTGAAACTAAACTTATCGTTAATTGATACAACATTGCATACTTAAAACAGCTTTTCTTGATGTGGATAAATCATATACATAAAATGGAGTTGTTCTGTGGAGGAGTGGGGGGGGGGGGGGGGTGGGTAAAATCCTTAAAAAAAAGGGGCTGATCCACTTTCACATTCCTGGACTTAACCATACATGATTGCACACTGGTATAACAAATGAAAGGGTCAGGGAAAGTGCATCTAAAATGTGGAGAGTGATCACAACTGCACATTTTCCTCCCATTTACTTTTCATAGAGATGACCAGGGGTGTCCTTGGGAGCACGGTGGCTCGATGGTTGAACTTCTGTGCTAGAGGTCCCGATTTCGATTCGCGTCCAGGACGACCAGTATTGTGTCCTTGGGCAAGGCACTTTATCCCGGTTGCCTACATGGGGGCACAATGACGCTGTGTACTAAAGTGTACTGCATGTCGATGGTGCACATCACGCTCATTCCAATGAGGGGTCATAACCTATGGTTTTGAGACAAAAAATGAAAAAAAATAGTTACTCAAGAAATTTTTTTGGCAAGTGTCGTCTTTTTTTAATGTTAGGTAAAGGGTTAAGCCTCCCCTTGATGGAACCGTGGTATTTTTTTAAAAATACTCATGCTACAAAACACTTTGGAAAAATAATTTAGCACTCTACCAGTTAAAAAATAAAAATATGATAGAGGATCTTGAGGTGCACAAACCTGTGAATTATCTATACAAATAAATGTCATATAAAAAGGCATTCAGAGCAGTAGAAGAATTCTGAATATTTTCCCCGTTACAGACAGTGTTAAAATATGATGCTTAGTGACACCTCTCAATTTATTTATTTATTGGGGTTTAACAATTCTGACAGCCAGGGAGATGCCGTGTTGGACAGTTTTATGGTAGAGGAATCTGGATTACCCAAAAGGAACAACCAAGCAGTGGCGAACAAATGTCAGACTCTCCAACATACTAACTCCCCACAAAATGTCAGACTCCCCAACATACTAACTCCACACAAAATGTCAGTCCCCCAACATACTAACTCCACACAAAATGTCAGACTCCCCAACATACTAACTCCACACAAAATGTCAGTCCCCAACATACTAACTCTACACAAAATGTCAGACTCCCCAAAATACTAACTCCACAGAAATTGTCAGACTTTCCAACATACCAACTCCACACAAAATGTCAGTCCCCCCCAACATACTAACTCCACACAAAATGTCAGACACCCCAACATATTAACTCCACACAAAATGTCAGTCCCCCAACATACTAACTCCCCACAAAATGTCAGACACCCCAACATATTAACTCCACACAAAATGTCAGACTCCCCAACATACTAACTCCACACAAAATGTCAGACTCCCCAACATACTAACTCCCCACAAAATGTCAGACTCCCCAACATACTAACTCCACATAAATGTCAGTTCCCCAACATACTAACTCCACACAAAATTTCAGACTCCCCAACATATTAACTCCACACAAAATGTCAGACTCCCCAACATATTAACTCCACACAAAATGTCAGACTCCCCAAAATACTAACTCCACACAAATTGTCAGACTTCCCAACATACCAACTCCACACAAAATGACAGTCCCCCAACATACTAACTCCACACAAAATGTCAGACGCCCCAACATATTAACTCCACACAAAATGTCAGTCCCCCAACATACTAACTCTCCACAAAATGTCAGACTCCCCAACATACTAACTCCCCACAAAATGTCAGTCTCTCCAACATACTAACTCCACACAAAATGTCAGTCTCTCCAACATACTAACTCCACACAAAATGTCAGTCCCCCAACATACTAACTCTCCACAAAATGTCAGACTCCCCAACATACTAACTCCCCACAAAATGTCAGTCTCTCCAACATACTAACTCCCCACAAAATGTCAGTCTCTTCAACATACTAACTCCACACAAAATGTCAGTCCCCAACATACTAACTCCACACAAAATGTCAGTCTCTCCAACATACTAACTCCACACAAAATGTCAGTCTCTTCAACATACTAACTCCACACAAAATGTCAGTCCCCAACATACTAACTCCACACAAAATGTCAGTCTCTCCAACATACTAACTCCACACAAAATGTCAGTCTCTTCAACATACTAACTCTACACAAAATGTCAGTCCCCAACATACTAACTCCACACAAAATGTCAGACTCCCCAACATATTAACTCCACACAAAATGTCAGACACCCCAACATATTAACTCCACACAAAATGTCAGTCCCCCAACATACTAACTCCCCACAAAATGTCAGACACCCCAACATATTAACTCCACACAAAATGTCAGACTCCCCAACATACTAACTCCACACAAAATGTCAGACTCCCCAACATACTAACTCCCCACAAAATGTCAGACTCCCCAACATACTAACTCCACATAAATGTCAGTTCCCCAACATATTAACTCCACACAAAATGTCAGACTCCCCAACATATTAACTCCACACAAAATGTCAGACTCCCCAACATACTAACTCCACACAAAATGTCAGACTCCCCAACATACTAACTCCACACAAAATGTCAGTCCCCAACATACTAACTTTACACAAATTGTCAGACTTCCCAACATACCAACTCCACACAAAATGTCAGACACCCCAACATATTAACTCCACACAAAATGTCAGACTCCCCAACATACTAACTCCACACAAAATGTCAAACTCCCCAACATACTAACTCCACACAAAATGTCAGACTCCCCAACATACTAACTCCACACAAAATGTCAGTCCCCCAACATACTAACTCCCCACAAAATTTCAGACTCCCCAACATATCAACTCCACACAAAATGTCAGACTCCCCCAACATACTAACTCCACACAAAATGTCAGTCCCCCAACATACTAACTCCACACAAAATGTCAGACACCCCAACATATTAACTCCACACAAAATGTCAGTCCCCCAACATACTAACTCCCCACAAAATGTCAGACACCCCAACATATTAACTCCACACAAAATGTCAGACACCCCAACATATTAACTCCACACAAAATGTCAGACTCCCCAACATACTAACTCCACACAAAATGTCAGACTCCCCAACATATTAACTCCACACAAAATGTCAGACTCCCCAACATACTAACTCCACACAAAATGTCAGACTCCCCAACATACTAACTCCACACAAAATGTCAGTCCCCAACATACTAACTTTACACAAATTGTCAGACTTCCCAACATACCAACCCCACACAAAATGTCAGACACCCCAACATATTAACTCCACACAAAATGTCAGACTCCCCAACATACTAACTCCACACAAAATGTCAAACTCCCCAACATACTAACTCCACACAAAATGTCAGTCCCCCAACATACTAACTCCACACAAAATGTCAGACACCCCAACATACTAACTCCCCACAAAATGTCAGACTCCCCAACATACTAACTCCACATAAATGTCAGTTCCCCAACATACTAACTCCACACAAAATTTCAGACTCCCCAACATATCAACTCCACACAAAATGTCAGACTCCCCCAACATACTAACTCCACACAAAATGTCAGTCCCCCAACATACTAACTCCCCACAAAATGTCAGACTCCCCAACATACTAACTCCCCACAAAATGTCAGACTCCCCAACATACTAACTCCACACAAAATGTCAGTCCCCCAACATACTAACTCCACACAAAATGTCAGACACCCCAACATATTATCTCCACACAAAATGTCAGTCCCCCAACATACTAACTCCCCACAAAATGTCAGACTCCCCAACATACTAACTCCCCACAAAATGTCAGTCTCTCCAACATACTAACTCCACACAAAATGTCAGTCTCTCCAACATACTAACTCCACACAAAATGTCAGTCTCTCCAACATATTAACTCCACACAAAATGTCAGTCTCTCCAACATACTAACTCCACACAAAATGTCAGTCTCTCCAACATATTAACTCCACACAAAATGTCAGTCTCTCCAACATACTAACTCCCCACAAAATGTCAGTTCCCCCAACATACTAACTCCACACAAAATGTCAGTCTCTCCAACATACTAACTCCACACAAAATGTCAGTCTCTCCAACATATTAACTCCACACAAAATGTCAGTCTCTCCAACATACTAACTCCACACAAAATGTCAGTCTCTCCAACATATTAACTCCACACAAAATGTCAGTCTCTCCAACATACTAACTCCCCACAAAATGTCAGTTCCCCCAACATACTAACTCCACACAAAATGTCAGTCTCTCCAACATACTAACTCCACACAAAATGTCAGTCTCTCCAACATACCAACTCCACACAAAATGTCAGTCCCCCAACATACTAACTCCACACAAAATGTCAGACACCCCAACATATTATCTCCACACAAAATGTCAGTCCCCCAACATACTAACTCCCCACAAAATGTCAGACTCCCCAACATATTAACTCCACACAAAATGTCAGACTCCCCAACATACTAACTCCACACAAAATGTCAGACTCCCCAACATACTAACTCCACACAAGCGGGGATAGCATTGATTGAAGATAAGTGCACCATCGATATGCAGTATGTCTTAGTACACAGTGCCATCGTGCCCTACATGAGCAATCGGGATTGAGTGCCTTGCCCAAGGACACAACACAGTTGGCGCCGATTGAACTGTGGACCTTTTGGTTTGATGTACAATGTCATAACCACTGAACCACTGTGCTACTGTACATTTCTTAAATATCTCCCGTGGTTGTTTTGAACAAAATTGGTTCATTTTATTGGTGTCTAACATTATCAACAGACAGGGTCACATGATGAAGCTGGAGTTGCCAGAGAGAATCAGCGAGCAGTGGCGTGCAACTATCAAACTCCCCAACATCCTAACTCTGCACAAGCAGTGGCTGAAGGAAAGTACACTTAATGACTTGCTGTATATCTTATTCACAATGCCACTGTACTCCCACATGGGCAATCAGGAGTAAATACACAGTATCGCACGCATGTGTGAAGGGGTTAATCGATATGGCACGAGAGCCAGAGTGGAAGGATAGAATGAGAGGCCACAGGCCTAGAGTTTTATCCTTACACAATGATACAAGTGCTAAATCGAAGAACCCATTCATACACGCGTGTCATTCTGTGTTTATTACACATCTTCCGGTCTATAAAAAAAATATCAGAAGAACACTCAGCAATTCATTTGACAGCTATCAACAAAAAGAATACATTCATCGCCAACCAAATTTGCAAGGGGAACCCGTGTTACTATTTCGTCCCCTGAATTCCAATGTATTCTATGTGCCTACTGGCACATAGAATACATTGGAACTCAGGGGGCAATTTTCAGCTATCACTAGAGATTCAAATTATAAGTGCATTGCACGATTTGTAGAAAATTCCAGTGAAATTTCGCTTCTATTTAAAAATAGTCTGTCAACGATTTTCCATTCCGCATATATGTGTGGAACAGATTTTTGTTTTCCACCTGGTTTAGTGTTGCTGTAGATTGGGATTACATAGAACAGGCATATAATAAATGCAGTTACGCTGGTCAGGGCTGAACCATGGACAGTTTGGTTTGAAGTCGAATGCTCTAACCACTGAGCCACCACGCTTTCCATACAAAATTAGAAATCCTTCTTTCCATGTTATATATCAAATATGGTGGAATTTGTAGCAGTGGTTGGTAGAGGTGAAGGCTGCAAGCTGAGAGGTCCTCGGTTCGATTCCCACCTGCGGCAACCGCATTGTGTCCTTGGGCAAGACACTTCATCCCCATTGCCCACGTGGGGGCACGGTGGCGTTGTACACTGTACTAAGGCGTACTGCACGTCGATGGTGCACCTGTCTTCAACCAATGCTCACCCTGCTTGTCTGGAGTCAGTATGTTGGGGAGCTGAAAGTTGCTCCTCGTTGCTCGGTGGTTCTCTCCGGGTACTCCGGCTTCCTCCACCCATAAAACTGTCGTGGTCATGATTAGCCATTGTGCAGAAATATGTGACCTTAAACACCAATAAATAAATAAATAAATGTAGCAGTGGTTTGGGAGAGGAAAGTTTTTAAAATACTTTTACTAGTATCAACGGGGTCAAAATATGGGCACCTCATAATACCCCTAATTATGACCCCATAGCCTTGTTTTAAATATTTATTTATTGGTATTTGAGGTCACATACTTATGCACAATGACTAATCATGACCATGACAGTTTTATGGGTGGCACAAGCCGGAGTACCTGGAGAGAACCGCGGAGCATCGACGAACATCTGCCAGCTCCTCAACATGCTAACTCTGTTCAAGCTCCGCTCAAGCAGGGTTACAGTGGTGGAAGACATGTGCACCATCAACGTGCAATACACCTTAGTACACGGCATCATCGTTCACCCCTGTAGGCAGCTGGGATAAAGTACCTTGCCCAAGGACACAATGCAGGTCGTCCCGGACGGAGATCGAACTCAGGACCTCTAGCATAGAAGTCCAACAGTCTACCACTGAGCCACTGCGCTCCCACTTGTTTTGAATAAACCTGGGAATAAACAAAGATGCAATATTTCACATATGAAGGCATATACTCAGTGGTTTGTGAGTAGATTTTTTAACTGGTTGGGTGCTATAAGCCACTAGCATGGCTCTTTTGAAAAGTGTTGAAAGCCACTTTACACCATATGCATTAGTTTAACACTTTACCTAACGAATCGGCCACATCCACCCGCATAATTTACAAATTAAGTAGTTAAACAAAATATATATTTCAAAAAATTTCAATCAAACCATATCATGTGACCCCTCATTGCAATGAGCTTGTCAAGCTCGTTCCAATTAGGGGTCATATGATATAGTTTCGTTGAAATTTTTTGAAAAATTTGAAAAAAAACAAATCTTAAAACAATAAATTTTGATATCGTCTGCATTGGGTAAAGGGTTAAATATTATTTTATTTCAAAGTTAAACTGATATATCATGGTGTAAAAACATAATAATCAACACAAATAAAAGTATAATCAATGAAACTGGATTCAGCAGCAAGCACGAATACTTACGTAAGCTGTCTCGATAAGACAAATTGAACATTAGTGTATACACTTATAGTGAGTACCGTATTTACTCTATGTATTGGGACAGCTAAAAATAATTATTTTCACAGGTATCCCAATTCTTAGAAAATGGGGAAAGAACACAGCCTGGTCTTGATTTGATGCTGAATAAAGTTGTGTGTGATTCGTTTTCCATCACTGTATACGAAAATCGCCGTCCAATTTTTTTTTATATTTTCATTTTTTGCTTCCAAAACATAGCTTATGATCCCTCATTGGAACGAGCGCATTGCGCTCGATCCAATAAGGGATCTGAATGTCCCAAACTTTGGAGCATAAAAAAAATATAGTTTTCTGGAAAAAATGTGTGTCACAAATCAAAGAGTGTCCCAATACATAGAGTAAATACGGTACGTCATACAATGTATCAAATTAGGCTGAGTGGCAAAATTAGATTAATGGATAAAGAAAAGACTATGACAGAGTTATCCAAAAAGAGATCACTGGTGAAGAGAAATTAGGGGAGAGAAGAGAAATAAAATACCCAAGTTAGACAAATGATTCCTTCATAGTTAAGAGGAAGTCCATGTCCCAGACATTTAATCCATCTTCTAAATGTCTGCACACCACAAAGCACTAAAAGTGCTTTGTCGCTTTGATAAATTTGTATACCCTGTTAAATATTTCCTTGTTGACCTGGTAGGTATAGTTAATGCTCCCATTTAGGATAATATCCATATTTATGTAATGTCTTTGACGTAGGGGGTCCAATATACGATTTCTTTCTGGCGAATAGATAGGGCATCTGAAGACGTAGTGTTCTGCTGTTTCTTGCACACCACAACTGCATAAAGGTGTTAGAGAGATGTAATTAATGAAAAGATGGTCGTTCAAGTTACTACAACCTGGGTGCAACCTGCAGTGGAGTATTTGCACTTTCCGTGATTTGTCATAATAAAAATAGCCTGAGACAAGCTGTTTATTTCTGTTAAGATATGTTGTAAAGTTGTATTTTATATGCAGTCATTATCACATATTTTGCTTGGTAATTTGATCCAGTTTTGGATCGTGGATGGTACAAAGGACCTCTGGTGTGAGTGACTTGGACAGAATGGGATCTTCAAGTCTGTGTTACAACGTACAGTTAAAACTAGAAGTCTTGTCACCAATAGTGCGCTTATCTAGGCTTAATTGCGCGTTGGAATTACGCGCAATTGCCAGATCGAATGGCATCCAAAGCATGGCAGGTTCTCCTGGTTACTCATAGCAAACACATGCAATGTTTCTGCCAATGGACCTCCGGGTTACCCGGAGGTCCATTGGCTGAAACATTGCTTGTGCACAGGCCATATGTACAGAATTTGGTAGTTTTACTTGGGCCATAACGCGTACATTAACGCGCATATCAATGTGCTATTTGTGCGCATTTCATGACAGGACTTTTAGTTTTAACTGTAAGTTGTAATCATACGACGCAGACAGCATCTGAGGAGTAAGTCCTGAAAGGTATACAGGGGCCAGGCGTTGATACGTTTTGAAGAAATGCTTAAGTTTGTGTTTTTCTCGTCTTCGTTCCAAGGGCTCCCAACCTGTCTCTGCATGCAAGAGAGTTCTACCAATACTTCACGATGCACTGGTTACAAGTTGCACTGCTTCTAATTGGATTTGTTCGATATTTCTCGCTATCCACACAAAAGAATAAGAATGTTATGAAACTGTTTTGTTACAATTTAATGGAGAGTGCCAATAGTATAACTATTAATTATCAAGAAAATCTTCCAAAACTAAGACTCTCTTATCCTAATACAATCTGTGAAAAAAAATATGCATGTTACAAATTGCCTTTGAAAAATAATTTTAGCATTCTACCAGTTCATGTTAACCCCACTACCAACAGCTTTAAAACTTATGTTTTCCATGGACGTTAGCTTACCTCATTCTTGTTGGGCTGTAAAAGAAAGGCAGGCACATACAGTGTTTTCTGTGGACCTATCTCCCAATATTTTCCAAGGTTGAAACCATTTATGAACACAACACCTTTACTCCACCCCTGAAAGAAATATTACATAGCTTTGTGATGAGAGAAAAAAGTGGTGTTGAGAAGAAAATTAGGAGAAAGCAACTTGAGAAATGATAGGGAATTCCTACTGTTTTCAATAGAATAACTGCATAATCACATGATAGTGTCGAAACGTAATCTCATTCTCAATGCGACTTTGGGCCTGCAAAGAGTCAAGGATTATATTTTGTAACACACATTCAATTTGATCATAAGGGATTCAAGATTTTTTAATCCCAGTGGGTGGGTGGGTGAACAACCAGGTTCACAGGCTTTAGTTGAACACATCAACAGATAAATAGAGAGTAATCGCTTGACTGGACTGGTTACGAGAAATAGTTCATGAGGTGAGGGACGTTGTACAAACGCGAGTGTGCAAATGCGCACAGGTGTCCTACAATATCTCCTTCGCCACGAATGAATTATTTCACGTAACCAGTCCAGTCAGGCGATTACTCTGTTTATTACTTTTCATTATTAACGATAATTATTTTATTTTAATGTTAGGTAAAGGGTTAAAAAAAAACAAAAAGACAATGAAGTCCCCATTACACCCATGGCAAAGCGTCTTCGTTTGCGTACACGGATACATAGCCCAATTGTTGATTACATAATTCACTTGTGAAGTTATCGTTTAAAATCAAAACCGGAAATCCCAGTAAATCACACTTTGGAAAGTAATACACATTCAATTTGATCCTAAGGGATTTAAGATTTTTTAATCCCAGAGGGTGGGTGAACAACCAGGTTCACAGGCTTTAGTTGAACACATCAAAATATAAACAAATAATAAAAGATGCAATAAGGAAAAGATACAGATTATCTAGTCATATACTATTCACAAAAAGTAAGAAACATGATGTTGATATTTTCGGAAAATGATAAATTTAAAGTAATTTGTATATTTTTTATACTTACCAACGCCCCACACTTAGCTGGTGCAAACTCAATAATATCCAGGGCCAAACACAAATTTTGAACCCCCCCAATCCCCAAAATTTGCATCCAATCCAAAAATTAAAAGTCCTTTCTGGTCCTCCATACTTTTCTGTACCAGGAATGTACTGAAACAGGTATCAAGCCTCATTCTTTCTAGTTGTGCATGCTAAATGTTATAAATCAATGGTGAAGTATGAGTGCCCACTCATGGGAGGGCCATCCCCATCTGGGCAACTGGTAAGTATAAAAAATATACAAATTACTTTAAATTTATCATATTTTTATACTAAAACCAATGGCTCAGACTTAGCTGAATATAAAAAGACTGGAGGGCCTATGACTTAGAGGAAATACAATCTTTGTATTACTTTTTCTATTACTGCAATTAAAAGCATAGGCTCGAAATGAGAATAGGAGATGAAAGAGGAATTACATATGTCTTTCTCTTATAAAAAAAAAAGAGAACGACAAAACACCAACAATATACAGGAGTAATACATAATAAATTCTCCATTTAATGCCAGCATAACCCGTTATGCTAATTCGGTGAAGGAAACCAATTATAAAGCTAGTCCAGAGAATGAGATGCTTTATGCTAGTCCAGAGAATGAGATGCTTTATACTCATTTAAAAGTGTCCGGGGATTGTATACAAATGCCCGTATGACGTGACATATACATGCTTCACAATGAGCTACACTTTAAAAACAATACATAAAATGAGACATAATTGTTGCTTCACACTGAGCTACACATTAAAACTACCCAGCCCTGATGCTGGACTACTGTCCCTGCAGGAGGTATTCCCTTGCTTTAAGCCAGATGATACTATGAGACCCCATATTACACCCCCCCCCCCCCCCCCCCCCCCCCGTTCTGAAGGAAGAATTCTCAGAACGAAGAGGGCAGCGGAATGGTGTCAGTACTTGAGCAGGCTGCCCGAGACATCTAGATGTAGTATTAATGGATGACATTCTGCGCAACATAAAGACGTCCCAAGGATCTAAGGTCGCCGGAGATCGACTCTAGATTTCTAAGGTAAAACTTAGTAAATGAAGACGGTTGCATCCAGTAAGCTGCCTTCATTAAATCAGTAATGGCAACACTATTGGAATAAACCCAAGAAGAAGTGCTCTAACCTCATGTGCTGAAATCTTATTGACAGAACGTTGATCTGAAGACAGATTCTCATAAGCAATTCTTATTGCCAATTGAATCCACCTAGCAACCGAATGAACAGAAATATCCTTTCTGTTAGGCATAAGAGAAAGAAAAAATCTTTCTTCCTTTTCTAATAAATCTAGATTGACATTTATAAATGTGCTCGCTCTCACTGGACACAACACTGGCCTACGGTTGTCTGAGAATGGTAAGGCCTTAATAATAATAGGCTCCAGCCACTTATCCGGAATCTGGTTCTTAGCCAAGAATCCAACTTCCATAGTAAGAGTAATAGCATTCATTACCCACACTATGGAAATGGGAATCTTCTACAGATAATGCATGAAGCTCACTAACTCTTCTGGCAGAAGCAAAGGCTAAGGAAAATGCCGTTTTACAAGTCAGGAATTTAAATTCTACTTCATCTAACGGCTCAAAAGGAGCTTCCTGAATCTTCAACAGAACCCAAACCAAATTCCGTTCAGGAATTAATCTGAGAGCTCTAGGTCTATTAACAGAGAAATTTCTAACCAGCTTTGGATAAAGAAGGATCTAATCCAATATCCAAGTTATGATGATGAGCATAGACCTATAGCCCTCAACAGTAACGGGAAGCAGTTTTAATACGTCAAACAGGTAGACCAAAAAATTGAAAATTTGAGATATAGATCCACCGTTTTATCTCACAATCGGGGTGTTTTTGCACTGTAACGCAACTATAGTTTAATGTATCTGGGCCCTTGTTCCGAATCTGTATCAAGGGCCCCTGATACAAGCATGTGATTCTGCTGTTGCCAAAACAACAGCATTAATATAATTTTTCGATCGCTTCGCGTTTTTCCCTTCAGAGAAAACAATATTAGGTGAGGCAAAGCCGAACCTATTGTTTTCTCTGAGCTGTATATGACACTGTATCTGCCAACTAAATGCCCTGTAACGTATTTATTATGCACAGCATGCTAAAATGTCGCTGGGGAAGTTAACTCAACGAATAGTTAAATTATGCACACCTTTCGGTGTCTTGGGCCGGTTTGTAGCCTATTATTATTGGGATTTTCCTGAACGCTCAAGTCAAGGCTTCTCTCTTGAAGTTAAAGGATTAGCTTTCACTATGAAATGTGGAAAACTCCACCTCAATAAACGATCAACGGCATATTTTAAAATATAATAAACCTTTACACCAAGAGGGATATTTAATTCACCAGTAATTATTGCAAAAGTAACAACCAAATTCACGTTGACGAAACACACAGTTGCTCCACTTCGCAAGACAGTATTCAGTAAAGTGAATCACAGTGACATAATTTTCTCTGAAGTGTAACGTCATCACTGACCTCAATATGAAGATCAATGAACGCTGTTCTATTTTTCAATTTGCGTCTTTCCATCGATAAGGCAAATGAAAAAGTTGCTCTTAAAACAGTTTTATAACACATTTTGTGGTCAATATTGTGAGATAAATTTATCATCACCACAGTGTGTGTCTCCGGAAATTCTGATCAAGTCTCGTTGCGGGCACTGAATCGTTTCTGAGCTGCCAGAGGTGCTACCAACAGAATCTTGCAATGAGACTGTTTGATTTTTAACAAAATGCCGCTCAGGATCACCGATCCAATGTCGAGTTGTGACAACAGTTCCTTGCACCAAGGCCAACACACCTATGAAGTTTCATGACTCTAGGTTGAACCACTATCAAGTTCTCATCCGGAAACCAATTGTTGCGATATACTATGTTCAAGGTCACTGTGACCTTGACCTTTGACCTGATGAGTCCAACATCAATAGGGTTCTTCCTTGCACCAAGGCCAACATGCCTGTAAAGTTTCATGACTCTAGGTTGAACCACTATCAAGTTATCATCCCCGGAAACCAATTGTTGCGATATACTATGTTCAAGGTCACTGTGACCTTGACCTTTGACCTGATGAGTCCAACATCAATAGGGTTCTTCCTCGCACCAAGGCCAACATGCCTGTAAAGTTTCATGACTCTAGGTTGAACCACTATCAAGTTATCATCCGGAAACCAATTGTTGCGATATACTATGTTCAAGGTCACTGTGACCTTGACCTTTGACCTGGTGAGTCCAAGATCAATAGGGTTCTTCCTCGCACCAAGGCCAACACACCTATGAAGTTTCATGACTCTAGGTTGAACCACTATCTAGTTATCATCCGGAAACCAATTGTTGCGATATACTATGTTAAAGGTCACTGTGACCTTGACCTTTGATCTGGTGAGTCCAAGATCAATAGAGTTCTTCCTCGCACCAAGGCCAACCCACCTATGAAGTTTCATGAATGTAGGTTGAACTACTATCAAGTTATCATCCGGAAAGGAATTGTTGTGATTTACTATGTTCAAGGTCACATTGACCTTGTCCTTTCACGTAGCAAGTCCAAAATCAATAGGGTTCTTCCCCTCACCAAGGCCAATCTACCTATGAAGTTTCATGAATGTGAGTTGAACCATTATCAAGTTATCATCCGGAAACCAATTGTTTAAGATTTACTACGTTCAAGGTCACTGTGACCTTGACCTTCGACGTAGCATGTCCAAAATCAATAGGGTTCTTCCTCCCACCAAGACCAACCTACGTATGAAGTTTGATGAATGTGAGTTGAACCACTATCAAGTTATCATCCGGAAACCAATTGTTTACGCCCGCCCATCCGCCCGCCCGCCCGCCATTCACCAAACTATAAGTTGAGTTTGACTTCGTCAAAACTCGACTAAAAATCTGCTGAATCAGTGGAGTTGGAGAAAATGCATATCCTACTGTTCCTTTCCATGAGATCAACAGAGCGTCTACTGCATATGCTCGATGATCCAGACACGACGACACAAATGTCGGAAGCTGATTGTTCAGGTTCGTGGCAAAGAGATCTATCATGGGACGATCCCACTGATAGCAAATCTGCCTGAATACTCATCTGTTGAGAGTCCACTCCGATGACAACAGGCTACCTTTTCTTAAGAGCGAGTCAGACGACCCAGAATATGATGGACTCAGAAATGAACGTGATGACTTAGAGCAAATAGGAGAATTTTCTCCATCAATATGAATAGAGAAATTGAATGAGTGCTGCCCTGGTTCCTGAGATAAGTCACTACTGTAGAATTGTCTGACAGAATCTGAACATGGACTTACGCTACGTGAACAATCCAATGTTTTAGTGCTAGCCAAATAGACATCATCTCTTTGATGTTTATGTGCTTCTCTAGGAACCAAGGTGCCAAAGACCCTGACACATCAGGTCTGCGGGAATCAGGTATGTGCCCCAACCCGTCAGGCTCGCATCCATCATAATAGTGAAAACCGGATCCGGTACTTGAAGTGGAACTCCTTGAGTCCACCATTGGAGATCTGCCCAAATCTGAACCTTTTGTTTTACTAGGTCCATTGAAACAATGTGGCTGTGGAGTGAATGCATCTTGACACTCCAGTTCTGAGTGAAGAAAATCTGGAGAGGACCAAGCAGAATCAGGTACACAGTCGCTCCACACAGTCCCATAAATTCACTTGCTGATACTGCGAGAGAGTTTAGAAAAAAGCGAGCATAACAACTGACTAACTTCGCTCTGGTTGCCGGCAGATAAACCAGATTGTTGTGAGTCTCGAAGCTCATTCCCAAGTGAATAAAGGACTTGGACGGAGCTAAATCCGACTTCTTTCCATTTACAATGAAACCGAGACGTCAGAATAACAGAAGCAGACTCTGCACATCACTCTGAAGTGCGCTTTTGTCACTGTATCTCTGAAGAATGTAGTCCAAGTAAGCCGACATTACTACTACCGAATGAGCTCGGAACTATGATATGACTAAGTACATTATTTGAGTGAATGCCCAAGGGGCCAGGTTCAGACCGAAACACATCGCTCTGAACTGTTAAACCTTCCCTTGAATGGAAAATCGCAGATACTTTTTGAAAGCCGGATGGACCAAGACGTAAAAGTATGCGTCGTTTCGGTATATGCTTACCGCAAAATTGTTCACTCAAATACTCGCTTTTACCGACCGAATGGTTTCCATATACAACTTTGGAGCTATTATCAACTTGTTTATCTAGCTCAAATCTATCACCAGTCGGAACAAGCCATCTAGCTTCGGCACAAGAAACAAGTGGCTGTAAAATCCCGGAGAATTGGGATTCTCTACGACTTCAATTGCTTCCTTTACTAAGAGAGATTGAACTTCTGCAAGAAGAGACTCCCTTTTTGAAGGATTTGCCGGAAGATTTGTCCAACGCAGATTTCTTGTAAGTGGAGGTTTCGCACCGTCAGCTTAGGGGTGTCTGACTTAATGTCTTTGTAAGACTTACATCCCTTTGCAGAGTTGCTATATTGACTGTTTCCTAAATATCCATATGAGGATTTCTTAGAACCATGCCAGGAGCTCCTTTTCGACGACTGCATAGTGGAGCGCCTTCGCCTACCACATCCAGCTGTCCAGAAACTGATCTCAGCAACAAAGTGTTGGTAGCATTTTTGGTAGCGTCCTTGTACACAAAGGATAACTTGTCATCAAACAAGGTATAACCAGAAACTGGAGCAGCTCTGAGAGAGCTTTTCATTCGATCATCTATCAATGAGGACAGTGCTAAGGCTCCATAAGTCTAATCAACTCCATATTAGCCACTTAAAGGCCGGAGTGATATGTGGCATACATAACTGCCCTAAAAAGAACACTGAGTGACAGATTAATGTCATCAAATTCTTTTCCACTGAGACATTGAGCCAGAGTCCTGGTGATATGATCTGCATAGGACATAGCATCCAGAATTGCCCGACTGGAATCAATGGAAGATTCCAGCACCCAGGAACGAACACTGAATGATGCAGGTAGCGAGATATCTAGATCTGAAGCCCGCTCATCCAGATGCAGAGGAGCCCTCTGAACATTTTCTCCTACCATTTTTAAGTAACATGGTCCAGGTATATGTAGAGAAGATGTAGATAAGAAACCGCTTTTTGTTTTTGAATTCACTAGGCTTATGATTGCATCGTCAATCTCACCAAAGGCCTCCGACACATGAGCAGATTGACCCGGGAAGGGTATCCCTATCTAGGGAAGATAGTGGTTTCTGCCCAGCTGATGCAGCTTGCTGACCAGATGGAAAACATGAACAGATTGACCCGGGAAGGGTATCTCTATCTAGGAAAGATAGTGGTTTCTGCCTAGCTGATGCATCTTTATGACCAGATGGAACAAGATTTGGAATGAACTGATGAATGAAATTCATAGTTTCCATGTGTGGTTCCGAAAGGGACTAATGTGCTTTGTCAAAGAAGAGGAAGAAGCCGTAATTGCCAACCCCAGCTGCAGTGTAGAAGGAGCATCCTGAATCGCAAGCGAGGACGTTAGCTCCGACTTAGTGAAGTTTCTCGCAACAGAAACAGTCGACACCGACTGCTGACGGGACGGAGAGGGCTCTCCCATTCTTGATCTGGCCACAGATCTTGCCAGGCATCCAGATGAGAAACTTGCAGGCTTCTTCCCTTTGCCGTCATCGCTGGGTGAGCTTTTATTTTTGAGGTGCTCGCTCGACCCATGTCTACACTCTCCTCGACCACTACAGACTTACCCAGTGTCACAGCTCCCACTAACAGGGTGACCGCTTCCAGGTCAAGCTAGCTGCTTGCAAAGGATTAAGAGCACTAACTAGAAACCTTATCCCTTGCTTAATATTCATGAGCACCTTTGCATCTAGCTCTATTTGTTCATCAGAGCGTGACGATGGCAACACATTATGGATGGGTGTCGACAAACCATCACCATGTTCTTGTTCCTCTGAAAAGAAACTGAAAAGCTAGAAGTTTGGCATCGGAACTTCACCGCTCACCACATAGCACGAGACCCACTTCCAACATATGGTATCCCAAACTTCACAAGTAGCACAAAGAATCAGTAGGAGTACAGTGACTACAAGCAAGACAAGAAGCATGTAAATCCGAGGAAGACTTCCTTGACGTACAACAAGAACAGAAAATTTTCATTTTAAATTTTAAAGTCAAAATCAAAGTCCACTGCACTCCTAAAACATAACATCTATTTTATACATAATACGGATACAATAAGTAGGCAATCAAAAATATTTCGAAAAAAATCAAAAATATTTTTTCAGAAAAAATTTTGAAAACACATAAGTACCACAAGGGTACCTCATGAGCCCAAGGGCATCCCAATAGAGCCTAAGTGTGGACAAACACTAAATAATTAAAGCTACACTACTGGAATGCTTAATAAAATGTATCCTGCTATAAATACAATGACTATGTTATACTAAATACTGATATACAGCGGAGACCACCTAACTGGATATCTCTTAACTGAATAATTCTGTTAATTGAATATAATTTCCAAACACAGAACCATTTACCATACCTCCAATACAAATTTGACCTATTAATTGAATATGGGCTATAGAGTAAACTCCTGTTAATTGAATAAAAAATCTTGTAACCTGTCGAGAAATTACCCGACTCTCCCCAGTTTTCCTTTGTTTATAGACCTATTTGGCCTCAGTACATCCAATACATGTATTTAATCTATTATATCTTGTTTGACAGAGCTCATGGAGCTCTGTCAAACAAGATATAACAGAATAAATGCTAAGTTTATCTCTAGAATGGAGGAAAGAGACACAATCCCTGTTAATTGAATAATTTTTGGTGACAAAGTGGCTATTCAATTAACAGGGTTCCACTGTAATACGTATTTAAAGTGCTGTTAAACTGAGAACTTCAAGAGGAACAAGTGTTTGACCACCGAGGTGGTATTAGTCCCCTACAGCGCTTTTGTGACATAAGGTGTTTTTGTCACAGAAGACAAAGTATATAAGCATCAAGATTGGATTCTGAAAAAAAAATATTGAGCGTGCATAATCCCCTCACAACCCTTTATCCATGTACCAAATATGAAAGGTTTTAGCTAGCTTGAAGCATATTAGATGGAGAGGTCGTAACATAAAAATAGACAGACAGACAGACAGACAGACAGACAGACAGACAGACAGACAGACAGACAGACAGACAGACAGACAGACAGACAGGCAGGCAGGCAGGCAGGCAGGCAGGCAGACAGACAGACAGACAGATGTTAGATTTTGAAAAAAAAATATTGAGCGTGCATAATCCCCTCACAACCCCTTTATCCATGTACCATATATGAAAAGTGCAGCTTGAACCATCTTGGAGGAAGCAGTGGTAACAAAAAATCGAAAAAAAGCTTAAAAAACACAACAGAAATGGTTGCCATGGCGCCATCTTGAATTTTGGAAAACAAATATTGAACATGCAACATCCCATTACAACCCTCTATCCATGTGCCAGATATAAAAAGTGTAGCTTGAACCATGTTGGAGTGAGGGGTGGTAACATAAAATAGAGAAAAAAGCTTAAAAAACACAACAGAAATGGTTGCCATGGCGCCATCTTGAATTTTGGAAAACAAATATTGAACGTGCAACATCCCATTACAACCCTCTATCCATGTGTCAGATATAAAAAGTGTAGCTTGAACCATGTTGGAGTGAGGGGTGGTAACATGAAATAGAGAAAAAAGCTTAAAAAACACAACAAGAATGGCCGCCATGCCGCCATCTTGGATTTTGAAAAAAAAAATTTTGAGTGTACATCATCCCCACAGAACCATTTATCCATGTACCAAATATGAAAGGTGTAGCTTGAACCATGTTGGTGGGAGGGGTGGTAACATGAAAATAGAGAAAAAAAAGCTTAAAAAACACAACAAAAATGGCCGCCATTCCGCCATCTTGGATTTTGAAAAAAAAATTTTGAGCGTGCATCATCCCCTCAGAATCATTTATCCATGTACCAAATATGAAAGGTGTAGCTTAAAGCATGTTGAAGGGAGAGGTGGTAACATAAACAAACAGACAGACAGACAGACAGACAGACAGACAGACAGACAGACAGACAGACAGACAGACAGATGGACGGACGGACGGATGGATGGACAGACGGACAGAGTGCAATCCTATAGTCCCCTTACGGTTCCCGTAGGGGACTAAAAACTGGAAACTAAACAACAGGCACAAAATAGGCTCAAAGTCAGTAACCGATCAACCACTACCTGATGCAAAGCCAGATCTTCAAAGGAAGAATAAAACAATGCATCTGGTAGAAGATGCAAGACTACAAACATCCTAAACACCCATAGGGTTAGGATGTAACCATGGGGAAAAGCAGAATAAACATTCCATAGAACATGTTAAACTCCCAAGAAATTTAATAAAAAATTTCAATAAAAAAGCCAAAATAGCTCGGGAGTTTAACAGGAGGGTTCATGGAAGGGGAGGGAAGGAACATTTAACAAACGGTGGGTGTACACATTCGCAAGAATGATGACGTTCAGGTGCATATCTCGGATATGGGAAACATGAATAATTTTACATAATTATTTGAAAGTTACAGCCCTGAACGTCTAAAACCACGATTGTTCACTTCCAGCATCCTGTTACAGCCTTGAATCCATCATAATCATCATTGATTTGTGTCTGGAATCTTCAAAAATGAGAATTAAAGCACAGATGTCAGTTCAGATGTTTACTGACTTGGGCCAAACAAAAGAATGATGCTTGCACCAGTTTCAGTACCTTCCTGGTTACCTGGGCATGTGCAGTACAGAAAAGTATGGAGGACCAGATAGGACTTTTAATTTTTGGATTTGTATGCAAATTTTGGGGATAAGGGGGTTCAAAATTTGTGTTTGGCCCTGGATATTATTGAGTTTGCACCAGCTAAGTCTGGGCCATTGGTTTTAGTATAAAAATATGGTACTGGAAAAGCAGACGACACTTGCAAAAATAATTCTTGAATAACTAATTTTTTTCATTTTAGTCTCAAAAACATAGGTTATTACCCCTCGTTGGAACGAGCTCGTCGAGCTCGTTCCAACGAGGGGTCATAACCTATGTTTTTGAGACAAAAAATGAAAAAATAATGAAAATTAATTGGCGATTTTTGAGAATAGCGCTGGCTGTTTTTGGCCGTTACGTTGGGTAAAGGGTTAAAGAACATACTTTGGAGCGTGGGGGCTCAGTAGGTAAAGATGCAGGCTGCAAGCCGAAAGGAGGTCCTCGGTTCTAATCTAAGGCGGGACAACCCGGCTGCCCACGTGGACACATCAATATGTTAACAAGTTTAGTGTGGATCATGAATGTCACGGAACCACGAAGACTTTGTGTAGGTTTTTCGCATGAGTGTCGCGTTAATGTCTGTGGGGTACATTTGTACTGGACAGGCTTTTTTGGAGGTCTCATCATTCTTTTCTTGGTATGAACTTTTTCATCAATAGTTTCTGGTCGAAACGTAACTTTTGAGGTATGCGAAGACTGACACGTGATGAACGTTTTTTGTGCGGTTGGCATGTTGGAAGCTGGCAACAGACAGACTGCAGTGTCTCAAATCCTAAACATTACTCAAGCGGTGATTAGCAGGTTGTGGTCACGCTACTGTCAGACAGGCAATGTTGATGACAGACATTGGTCAAGTCATCCAAGGGCGACAACTGCTAACCAGGATTGTTTCATCCGAACCACAACATTACATAACTGCCATCAAAGTGCCTCAGAAATTGGACAGCAGTGGCACCAACTGACAGATGTGCGAGTCAGTGGTAAGACTATCCGAAATCGCCTACACAGTTGAAATTTGTATGCTCGAGGGCCTCCAATAATTCCACGTTTGATGCAACGTCATATTGCAGTAAGGCATAATTGGTGAGGAGCATGACAGCGCTGAGACAATCGTTGGTGGAGCAACGTCGTGTTTTCCGATGAATCGAGGTTCACTCTCGACTTCCATCGCAGGCAAAACAGAGTGTGGTGGTGGCGGACCGAATGACACAATAACGTAACCATTAGGCAGTTTTTGTGGTGGATCATTTTTTCTGTGGGAAGGCATAACCATGACAAGCAGAACAGCATTACATGTCATCCAAGGGCGTGTCACAGGGCAGTACTACCATGACATGTTAGCAGCTCATGTGGAGCCATTTGCGCGATGTCACCGCCGCCGTTCATTTTCCAATATGACAATGTAAGAGCACACAGGGCCTGTGTTGCTACAGAGTTCCTCCAGGAGCAGAACGTCACTACACTGGCTTGGCCAGCACTAAGTCCAGACCTTTCACCAATCGAGCATGTCTGGGATATGTTTGGCAAATGCCTATGACAATGCCAGCAGCCCCCTACCAATGTCCAGGAACTCACCCATGCACAGCAAGAAGAATGGAATAACATCAGTCAAGCTGATATTGGAAGTTTGGTGAGGAGTATGCCATGTCAGATCCACGCTTGTGTCACAAACCATGGAGGATTTACAAGGTATTGAGGTCTTGGACTGAATGTGGTAAATTCTCTGACTGACCGTCCATGCCTTCTACAGCTCAGTGTGTGGAAGGTGTGCTTGTCAGACACCCAACTATTGCTGAAATTGTTCACCAGATGTCACAGGGCAATGTCCCAACTGTCTTCATGATGAAAATATAAATACATTTCTTCATGTATCTCACTTTTATAAAATATTCCCTTCTTTTTTTGAATAGTATATATTTATGAAGATATTTTCGAGAACAAGAGGGTTGTCACATCCATGATGCTCTCCTACATCGACGCAGTGACTGCTGGGAAGAAAAAGCAGGCGATTGAATGATCCCTCTCATTATTTTGATTTTGTGAGAGTGAAAAATTCAGAATGATTTTAACCCCTTACCTATGATGGCAGCCCAAACTGACCAGCACTATACACGAAAATGACCATACAAATTTTGTTATTTTTTCATTTTTGCTCTAAAAACATAGCTTATGACTCCTCATTGGAATGAGCTCATTGAGCACATTCCAATTAGGCGTCATAAGATATGTTTTAAGCAAAAAATGAAAGATTTTAGCTATTTGAGATACTGTTTTGCAAGTATCGTCTCCTAGTTGGGTCAGGTAATGGCTGATTGAAATGCAATGTATATTAGGCCCGTAACGATACACCGATGCATCGGTGCATCGCGATACACTCTCCCCGAGATACGCGTATCGGTTGGAAAGTGCCGTATCGTGGAATCGCGATGCGGTTGGATTGGTAATGGTCGCTTGATTAAATGCTTACATACACGACAGACTATCACTTCTTCTTATACCATACTGACTCGTGTCGAAGCCCAGGGGGTGCTTGCAGTGGATAAATTGCAAAGTGTGTGTGTGTGTGGGGGGGGGGGGGGGGGGGGGTGAAGCTTCGGGACGAGTAATAGTGCTTGCAAGTCGCGTTTGGATGCAATGGAAATTGGCGATTTAAGACAAGTCAGTGTCCACTGGCACTGGGTATGTTACGTTTCTTTGGAAACCGCCTACCAGTTTTGTAGAATTTGCTTTAAAAATTCTCATATTTATCTTGTACATACGTTTCATTTTCAGATTTCGGGTTTTAATCCTCAATTTAATGAATAAAACAAACAGAAAACCATGCGGTGTTGTTTTCATATTTTTTTGTACGGGTTACTCTCGAAGCCAGAAATGGACGTAAGTATGTCAATCAACACTGCAAACCACCCCCTTGAAAACAGACAAACATAGTCTGTTTAAAAATAGCTGTTTTTTTTAAAATATCAAAAATATAGCTTCACACAAAATCAATAAAAAATCATAATATGAACTTGAAGACCAGATAAAATTTGGCACAGCGGAATATGAATAACAAAATAGTTGCCTCCCTTGGAAAAATTCGAAAAATTAATTTTACACTGAAAGTCATAACTTCACATGCTGCAGAGCATGATGAAATGATAAATCAGCATGTTTTATTGAACCAATAAGTCATAAATCATATCCCTGGTTATATTGTTATATAATTCTCAAATACCAGAGCTGTAATTATTTTTTATTTTTAATTACCACTTTCTCATTAATTTCTGAACACCCGTTTTTCACAATGAGTTGTGCATGCTCGAAAAGTGGCAGTGTTCTTTCACAATGAGTTGTGCACCGCTCGAAAGTGGCAGTATTCAATCAGTATCTTTCTGATGATATTCAACCACTGTGAAAACTGTGAAAACTATATGTTGTGGGCGTGTTTCAGACAACTATTGACAGCAGCCTGCACACTCATTTGAAACAAGTGACAGCTTCCAAAACGAGGTCAACAAAAAAAATAAACAAATCAATTTTGCTTGGGATATATAATTTTTTAATAAAGACTTATTACACTGAAGACAGACGTAATGTATTACACAAAAGACGAATTTAACAACACAAAAATCTCAACTCCAAAAAATATACATAATACAGTATTACACTCAATTTACAGTTCTATTTGGTAAGTACAGTGTTGCAACAAGTCACCTGTTTTTCCATTTGATGCCTGTAAATTTGACGTCTTGTCTCAAACAACTTTCGTCCAATTTGAAACTTGGGGAGTGGGCTTTCACTGGGGGTGGGCTTCGGCACGAGTATAGGCTTCAACACGAGTCAGACTCAGTCAGTACGGTAATAAAATTCATTTGAAGTTGAACAAGCTTTGCCAGGAAAAAAATTAATTAAATTCCCCAAATCCCTGATTCCCTGTGTGTATTTAAACATTGATTGTATTCTTATATTCTGACAGGGTTACACACTGTGTAACCCTGTCAGAATATAGGAATGCAATCAATATTTAAATTTTTAAGCAATGAAAAATGTTCAAAACCCCACTCCCTCAGGCTCCCTGAATCCCACGACACTGGCTGAGAATGAGTGATCCTATAGAAGTTTAAGTCATACAAGATCACCCATTCTCAATCATTGCAGTTCAGGGAGTTATTATACTGAAGTGACAGGTGCACTGGTGCAGTGTATATATACAACCTGAATCAAGATAGATTGAAGATACGTATCTAGATACGTATCGTATCGCAGGTAAAATATCGAAATACGAATCGTATCGTGGCCAAAGCGTATCGTTACGGGTCTAATGTATATACCTTGATGTTGAGACACAAAACTCATCATACTGCCAAGGTTTTCAGTAATCCATCAGTCCAAAATACCAAGGACCTGGATAGATCCACAGAAACAATAAAACACAAGTCATAAGCAATATAGATCACCATCAGGCCTGAAAATAAGAAGTCTGACATTTGCACGATAAGGTCCCCAGGGGGTGAATTTTATGATCTATCCCATACACTGGGCCAATATATCCTCTGGGTACCTCTTTCAGTTTAGTTTTGAGACCCTGATTCAGATTGAGGTTCACAGAGGGTAAATTTAGTGATGCTACCCTGCTGTGCAGGGTAGCGTCACTAAATTCACCCTCTGGGGACCTCATTTTGCAGATGACAGTCGGCTTATTTTCTGGCTTGATCACCATAACGTGCAAAATACTTTCAGAAAATTGACTAGGTTTCACCTAGTGAGAAAAAAAGTCCATGAAATAAAGGTTATGTAGTATGTCATGGTCCTAAATAACCCACAATTACAAGTTGAAACCTCTGGGACCACTGGGCTTGAAGAAACCAACTCGTAGTAGGTGAATTAATAAATCACACCTATGACAAATAAAGATCACCATAATGTGAAAAAAATTTACTTTAACAAAACTTCTTATGACAGAAAATTAACTAAGTTTTCATCGAAAAAAAAATAATTGAAGAAACATTTCCAGAAAATAAGGCTCAAGCACTGTAGTCATGGTCCAAAATATTTTAAAACAGCAATATAAAAGCCCTGTGGACACTAAGTTTGAAGAAACCAATGCAAAATAACAGCACATATACTTACGGAAGGGTTAAGAGAAACTACACTCGCAATAAAACAGACCTATAAGGAATATAGATCTCCACAATATGCAATAACGTTTATTTTAACTTTTTACAACAGAAAGCTGACTAAGTTTTCACCTAAAAAAACAACTGAAGAAACATTTCCAGTAATTAAGGGTTAAGTACTGTAGTCATGGTCCTAAATAACCCACCACTGCAATTTGAAAGCTCTGGGACTACTGGGTTTGAAGAATTCAACTCGTTAGTAGGTGAGCTACTATGGCAAAGTGCCCGGGACTACTGGGTTTGAAGAATTCAACTCGTTAGTAGGTGTGAGCTACTATGGCTTAAGAATTGTAGTTGCAGTTCAAAATAACCCACAACAGCAATTTGAAAGCTCTGGGGCCATTGTGTACAAAGGAATTTACTTGAGTACAAACTCTTAAAAACTGGATGTTGATGCAGATGCTGCAGATGCAAGGGTTATGACATTACCTCACCTCTACTTCGTAGTAGGTAAGCTAAAAATACGTGACATACCTTACTAATGATCAAAACCTCATAACACCTAGTAATGCAATGACCACAAACATTACTGTCAATAAGGTCACAATATAGTGAATTATAGTAAAATCTATTTAGATGAAGTATGTATAACTCCAATATGACATGCATGTAACATAACTCCTATATAACAGTATGTAACATAACCCCAATATGACAGTATGACATGTATGTAACTAACCCCAATATGACAGTATGTAACATAACTCCAATATGACAGTATTACATGAATGTAACATAACTCCAATATGACAGTATGACATGTATGTAACATAACTCCAATATGACAGTATGACATGTATGTAACATAACTCCTATATGACAGTATGACATGTATGTAACATAACTCCAATATGACAGTATGACATGAATGTAACATAACCCCAATGTGACATGTATGTAACATAACTCCAATATGACAGTATGCCATGTATGTAACATAACCCCAATATGACAGTATGACATGTATGTAACATAACTCCAATATGACAGTATGACATGTATGTAACATAACTCCAATATGACAGTATGACATGAATGTAAAATAACCCCAATATGACATGTATGTAACATAACTCCAATATGAGAGTATGACATGAATGTAACATAACCCCAATATGAGAATATGACATCTATGTAACATAACTCCAATATGACAGTATGTAACATAACTCCAATATGACAGTATGACATCTATGTAACATAACTCCAATATGACAGTATGACATGTATGTAACATAACCCCAATATGACAGTATGACATGTCTGTAGCATAACTCCAATATGACAGTATGACATGTATGTAACATAACTCCAATATGACAGTATGACATGAATGTAACATAACCCCAATATGACATGTATGTAACATAACTCCAATATGATGACATGCATGCAACATAACCCCAATATGACAGTATGTTATGTATGTAACATAACTCCAATATGACAGTATGACATGTATGTAACATAACTCCAATATGACAGTATGACATGTATATAACATAATTCCAATATGACAGTATGACATGAATGTAACATAACCCCAATATGACACGTATGTAACATAACTCCAATATGATGACATACATGTAACATAACTCCTATATGACAGTATGACATGTATGTAACATAACTCCTATATGACAGTATGACATGTATGTAACATAACTCCAATATGACAGTATGACATGAATGTAACATAACCCCAATATGACATGTATGTAACATAACTCCAATATGATGACATGTATGTAACACAACTCCAATATGACAGCATGACATGTATGTAACATAACTCCTATATGACAGTATGACATGTATGTACCATAACTCCTATATGACAGTATGACATGAATGTAACATAACCCCAATATGACATATATAACTCCAATATGATGACATGCATGTAACATAACTCCTATATGACAGTATGACATGTATGTAACATAACTCCTATATGACAGTATGACATGTATGTAACATAACTCCTATATGACATGTATGTAACATAACTCCTATATGACAGTATGACATGCATGTAACATAACTCCTATATGACAGTATGTAACATAACTCCAATATGACAGTGTGACATGTATGCAACATAACTCCAATATGACAGTATGACATGAATGTAATATAACCCCAATATGACAGTATGACATGTATGTAACATAACTCCAATATGACAGTACGACATGTATGTAACATAACTCCAATATGGCAGTATGACATGTAACATAACTCCAATATGACAGTATGACATGAATGTAACATAACCCAAATATGACATTATGTAACATAACTCCAATATGATGACATGCATGTAACATAACTCCTATATGACATATATGTAACATAACTCCAATATGACATGTATGTAACATAACTCCAATATGACATGTATGTAACATGACCCCAATATGACAGTATGACATGAATGTAACATAACTCCTATATGACAGTATGACATGCATGTAACATAACTCCTATATGACAGTATGACATGTATGTAACATAACTCCAATATGACAGTATGACATGAATGTTACATAACTCCTATATGACAGTGTGACATGAATGTAACATAACTCCAATATGACAGTATGACATGCATGTAACATAACTCCTATATGACAGTATGACATGAATGTAACATAACGCCTATATGACAGTATGACAGTATGTAACATAACTACAATATGACAGTATGACATGTATGTAACATAACTCCAATATGACAGTATGTAACCTAACTCCTATATGACAGTATGACATGCATGTAACATAACTCCTATATGACAGTATGACATGAATGTAACATAACTCCTATATGACAGTATGCAACATAACTCCAATATGACAGTATGACATGCATGTAACATAACTCCAATATGACAGTATGACATGCATGTAACATAACTCCAATATGACAGTATGGCATGTATGTAACATAACTCCTATATGACAGTATGACATATATGTAACATAACTCCAATATGACAGTATGACATGCATGTAACATAACTCCAATATGACAGTATGACATGTATGTAACATAACTCCTATATGACAGTATGACATGTATGTAACATAACCCCAATATGACAGTATGACATGCATGTAACATAACTCCAATATGACAGTATGGCATGTATGTAACATAACTCCTATATGACAGTATGACATGTATGTAACATAACTCCTATATGACAGTATGCAACATAACTCCAATATGACAGTATGACATGCATGTAACATAACTCCTATATGACAGTATGACATGAATGTAACATAACTCCTATATGACAGTATGCAACATAACTCCAATATGACAGTATGACATGAATGTAACATAACTCCTATATGACAGTATGACATGCATGTAACATAACTCCTATATGACAGTATGACATGAATGTAACATAACTCCTATATGACAGTATGCAACATAACTCCAATATGACAGTATGACATGCATGTAACATAACTCCTATATGACATGTATGCAACATAACTCCAATATGACAGTGTGACATGTATGTAACATAACTCCAATATGACAGTATGACATGTATGTAACATAACTCCTATATGACAGTATGACATGCATGTAACATAACCCCAATATGACAGTATGACATGAATGTTACATAACTCCTATATGACAGTATGACATGTATGTAACATAACTCCAATATGACAGTATGACATGAATGTTACATAACTCCTATGACAGTATGCAACATAACTCCAATATGACAGTATGACATGCATGTAACATAACTCCTATGTGACATGTATGCAACATAACTCCTATATGACAGTATGACATGCATGTAACATAACCCCAATATCACAGTATGACATGTATGTAACATAACTCCAATATGACAGTATGACATGAATGTTACATAACTCCTATATGACAGTATGACATGTATGTAACATAACTCCAATATGACAGTATGACATGAATGTTACCTAACTCCTATATGACAGTATGTAACATAACTCCAATATGACAGTATGACATGTATGTAACATAACTCCAATATGACAGTATGACATGAATTAACATAACCCCAATATGACAGTATGACATGTATGCAACATAACCCCAATACGACAGTATGACATGTATGCAACATAACTCCAATATGACAGTGTGACATGTATGTAACATAACTCCAATATGACAGTATGACATGTACGGAACATTGCTCCAATATGCCAGTATGACATGTATGTAACATAACCCCAATACGACAGTATGACATGTATGCAACATAACTCCAATATGACAGTGTGACATGTATGTAACATAACTCCAATATGTCAGTATGACATGTACAGAGCATAGCTCCAATATGACAGTATGACATGTATGTAACATCACTCCAATATGACAGTATGACATGAATGTAACATGTTCTTTGGCTTATTTATTTTTTTTGGGGGGGGGGGGGGGGGGGGCAATGAGATTTCAGTAGTTAAAATTTGGACCTACAGTGGAACTGCATCTAAGTTGACCTTTGGTGACCTCGACTTCAATGCAAACATGTCTAAATTTATCACTCGTCGCCTTGTGAAGAGTGAAATGAAATCGGCAATTATTAATTACATTTTTAAATAAGTTTACCTCATGAGATACCAAAAATTAACAAACATACATTGTCTCATGTTAATAAAGCATCCATAACTCAAATTAGTATGTTATTAAAATGAAAAAAGGCCCTGTAATTTGCGCATTTTGTTTTCGCAATAAAATTGTCAGCAGAAGTACCGTTCACCAATGCTCCTGTAAACAAAAACAGAATCACACGTGTGAATTTTGATTTATTGAACATTTAAACTCTTATTAATCTGACGATCATGGTATAAATAAAATATACTCAAAGTAGTTTGGTGGACCAAATGTTCATCGCTCATGGTGAAATGGTGTTAACTGCATGCCAAAGGCTTGTGGTTAACACCACTCATGATGAACATTTGGTACACCAGGCTACTATGGGTATATTCTATATTAATAACACTTTCAGTCACCTCATGTTGGACAGTTTTACGGGTGGAGGAAGCTGAAGAACCTGGTGAGACAATTCATGACAGGACTTCTAGTTTTAACTGTAACTCCACACAAGTAGGGTTAGCATCAGTTGAAGACAAGTGTACCATCGACGTGCAGAAAGCCTTAGTACACAATGCCACCACATGGGCAATTAGGATGAAATGCCTTGCCCAAGGATACAACACAGTTACACCTGGTGGGATCAAACAGTAACTCTTTCGGTTTGAAGTTCAATGCTATAACCACTGAGCCACCACACTCCCTGGTAGGTATGATACTGAATACGGAAATAAAACCAAAATGTCATCTGAGATGTAATGTTTTCACGTTCTTTTCGGCAGCTGAAATCGTCGCTTGAGAGAAACAAGGCACCATCTGCAACGCCAAAGCATTGCAGATGGTGCCTTGTTCCACTCAGGGACTATATTTCACGGTGTTGTGGGAAAGTATCGCTACGTTTCTGCTGTTTAAATCCTATGATGTGATGCTCTGTTGGAATGAGCAACATAACTGACCAGATCAGTTTATGATATACATTCTGGTCAATTATGAACCATCAAGCAGTGGCAAGCAACTGTCACACTCCACTACATACTAATTGCACACAAGCAGGGTTAGTATTGACCGATGAGAAGTGCACCATCAACATTCCTTAGTACACAGCTCCACCATACCCCCACATGGGCAATCAGGATTAAGTGCCTTGCCCAAGGACACAACACAGTTACCCCTGGTGGCGAGCAAAACGTGAACCATTCCATTTGAAGTCCAATGCCGTAAGCAATGAGCCTCAACATTTCACTGTAAATTTGAAACTAAGGCCACACAAAGTAGATCTTCTGTTTCTCAGGCCATTATTTGTGAAATTGCATGCGGGCGAGAGGTTTTTTATTTTATTTTTTATTTCAATAATTACTTCTTTGCCATCAAAAGTTCAGGTTCTTGGTTCGAGTTTTAGGCCTCATAATCTACAGAATAGCATGAAGGTGGTGTATTTTATCCCTTGCTAAAGCATTGCAAAGCCTTCTTGCACTCAAGGGACAAATTCATCAATTTTTTTAACTTGGGTAAAATATCAGACATAAACCATTTACTTTTAATTTTTTTAAAGTTTAAATTGGTTATAAAAAGAGAGCATGCGGCAGCCAAAAGGACCATGCGGGACGGCCTGAGAAACAGATTTTTTATTTTTTTAGGCCTAATCCTTATCTTTGCTTTGACAGTCATGCTGAGAAATTCAATTCATCACATCAAGCTTAAATTCTCACCTCCATTAATAAGAAGGTATCCTTTGGTACATCGTCTTTAATCAATAATGTTGCTCGATAAGCAGCTGGCTTTTTTGTTTGTTCCTCATATTTCTTCCAAAGTTTTGAAGTACTTAACCTGAAATGGAGAAGAAAAATACTTCAAATTAATGAGAAATTTAAAATTATCACAAGAGAAATATCATTCACAACACAACTAATAAACGTGGGATATCGTGGGTCAACATCTGCATCATAACATTGTTAATGAGTTTGTTTCAGAAGTGTGCCTTAGTACACAGTGCAACTGTGCCTCCATGTGGGCAATGGGGGTGAAGTGTCTTGCCCAAGAAAACAACGCGGTTGCTGCAAGTGGGATTCGAACCTAGCACCTCTCGGCTTGCTGCCTGCATCTCTGCCTACTGAGCCACTGCACCCCCAAAATTGTCAGTGAGTTGGTTTCAGAAGTAGAACTGATTTTATCTTCTCTTATATATTCTTAACTAATACGAATAGAAGATGACGTTTGCAGAAAATATTTCCTGAATAACTAAATATTTTCATTTTGCCTTGAAAACATCGCTTATGACCCCTCATTGGAGTGAGCTCCATCAGCTTGATCCAGTGATGAGCTATGTTTTGGGGGGCAAAAATTTGAGTGTCTTTGAAGCTATTTTAACTGAACGGTGAAATCACCGGAATTTGATTTGTTGAACATTTCCAGTCAATTGTCAGTGTCACAGGGGTGCGGAAACGCATTAACATGGCTGAAAACCATGATCACGTCCATGCAGGCATTAGTAACTTTAAAGTGAGCCCTCCGGAGAAATTTGATTTTTCACATCCAGATGGTTGGCCAAAATGGCGTCGTCGATGGGAACGTTATTTGATTACATCGAACATGGACATAGAGGGGGACGAAAAGAAAATAAATACTTTAATTTACTGTATGGGAGATGAAGCGGATGAAATATTCGCGAGTCTGACATTCTCTGAGGAAGAAAAGAAAGATGATTATAAAATAATTATTGAGAAATTTCATTCACACTTTGTAATCAGGAAAAACATCATTTTTGAGCATGCCAAGTTCAACAGACGGGTACAAGAAGAAGGTGAATCCTGTAATTCTTTCATAACGGCACTGCATGCTTTATCTGAACATTGCAATTTAGGCAATTTACGTGAAGAGTTAATTCGCGACAGGCTTGTTGTGGGTCTTAGAGACTTGCGATTATCCAAACGATTGCAGTTGGATGCAGACCTTACCCTTAAAAAGGCAGTAGCTATGTCACATCAAACAGAGGCTGTGAAACAGCAACAGGAACTCTTACGTAGTAATTTCACAAGTGAAAGTGTAAAATCAAGCAATGTTGATTATGTCAAGTCACGGCCTAAAAAGAGTGCACAAACACGTTTCGGTAGCAATAACAAATCACAGAAAACTCACAGGGAATCATGAAATGTATTTGACAGAAAACAAAAACAATGTTATCGTTGTGGAAACGAGTTTCATGAATTCAAGAACTGTCCAGCTCGTAGCGCAGTTTGTAGAAAGTGCTCACGTCGAGGTCATTTCCAAAAATGTTGCAGATCTGCAACAGTACATCTCGTATCAGATGAAGTGACAGATTACGCGTTTCTTGGAATGGTTCAGACCACATCTACTGGGAACAAAAATTATGTGTGACCAGTGAACATAAACAATACACCTGTAACTATGAAAATCGACACAGGGGAAGATGTATCGGTTTTATCCGAAACTGATTTTAATTGTATCAATCAAAAGGACGGTTTGCAACATGTGAAATTGCTTAGGTCCAAACGAAAACTCTTCGGTCCAAGTAAAAGTGAATTAATAGTATTGGGGTCATTCACAGGTCATATTTCTGATGGGGACAAAAGCTACTCCCACGAAATTTATGTTGTTAAAGGTTTGTCCCATTCCTTATCACGGAAACCAGCAACTGAAGCTTTAAATCTCATTGAATTTGTCAACTCTATCCAGAAAGACGATTACCTATCTTTATTTGAAGGTCTTGGCTGTGTTGATCAGCCTTATGAAATAAAGCTGAAATCGGATGCGAGACCATCTGTCACGTATTCGCCCAGGCGAGTTCCCTTGCCATTGTTTGATAAAGTCAAGACAGAGTTAGATCGCTTGCAAGAGTTGGGTGTAATTTCTCCTGTGGAAGATCCCACAGAATGGTGTGCACCTTTGGTCGTTGTACCAAAGGCGCAAGGTTGTGTCCGCCTTTGTGTTGATTACACAGAACTGAACAAAAATATTCTCATCGAAAAGTTCATCTTACCCTCGGTAGAACATACTCTTGGTCAAATTCAAAATGCACGCATTTTCACAAAGCTGGATGTGAATTGTGGATTCTATCAGATTCCGTTGAGTCTGGAATCTAAACAGTTGACCACTTTTATAACTCCCTTCGGGAGATATATTTTTCACCGAGTCCCTTTTGGGATCTGTTCAGCCCCTGAGCATTTTCAGAGGTGCATATGTCACAGATATTAGAAGGGTTACCAGCAGTTCTTTGTCACATGGACGACATACTTATCTTTGGAAAAGATCAAGATGAGCATGATAAAAGACTCAAACTAGCTTTGGACAAATGTGCCAAAGTTTGATTTACATTAAATACTGAGAAGTGTGAATTTTCGAAAGATAAAATAAAATTTTTGTGGCATATCATTTGCAAGGAAGGTATTTTGGCTGACTCAAAAAAGGTTCAAGCTATTAGGGAAATTGCAACTCCCAGTAATGTGTCAGATGTTCGACGATTTTTGGGTCTCGTAAACCAATTGGGCAAATTTTCTCCAAATCTTGCATCCATGTCACTTCCCATCAGAGAGTTATTAAATAAGAAAAACATGTGGACTTGGTCTGAAGCTCAGGGGTCTGCATTTGAAAATTTTAAGGTAGAGTTATGTTCTCCCCATGTTTTAGCACTGTACAATCCCAGTAGTGAAACAAGTGTTTGTACAGATGCTTCCAATTTTGGGATGGGGGCTGTTCTTCGGCAAAAACAGGGAAATGGTGACTGGCAACCAGTATTGTTTGCCTCTCAATCACTATCAGAGGCCTAGCAGAGATATGCCTCAATACAAAAAGAAGCCTTAGCTGTTACTTGGACATGTGAGAAATTTTCAGATTATTTAGTTAGGTTGCATTTCCATATTTTCAATGACAATATGCCGCTAGTTCCCTTACTAAGTTCCAAAGCTATAGCTGAATTACCGCCCAGAATTCAACGATTCAGATTGAGGTTGATGTGGTATAGGTATACTATAACTCACAAACCTGGCAAGGAATTAATAATAGCAGACGCACTTTCACATGCGCCTTCACAGACAGTTGGAAATGAATCAGATAGACTTTTAGAGGAAAATTCACAATGCTATGTAAACATGGTAATTGAAGCATTATCCGCTTCAGATTCGCGTGTCAATGAGATTCGTGAAGCTCAGGAAGCAGATGCAATCTATTTAAAGGTAAAAGATTTCTGGCCCCATCCTTCAAAAGTAAAAAGGGATTTTGAAAAAATTCTATCCTCATAGGGGTACATTCACTGTGCATGAAGATCTTTTGCTAAATGGTGTTCGTATGTATATACCTCAGAAATTAAGAAGTTCTATACTTGAGAAAATTCAAACTGCTCACCAGGGTATCGTTAAGTGTAGGGAGAGGGTAAAATGTTCCGTTTGGTGGCTTGGAGTAAGCCAGCAGACCAAAGAAATGGTCAGTCGGTGCTCCAGATGTGCACAAAGGAGAATTAATCGTGCAGAGCCCCTGATACCTTCCAGTTTACCACAGCGACTGTGGCAAATTGTAGGCAGTGACCTGTTTTCCTTCAAGGGATCAAACTATATTCTAGTGATTGATTACTTTTCTAGATTTATTGAAATAGCCAAGTTAGAACATATGTCCTCTCATCATACAATTGAGCACCTTAAATCTATATTTGCAAGACATGGCATTCCAGAAGTGTTGAGGTCAGACAATGGGCCACAATACTCCAGTCACGAGTTTGTCCAGTTTTCAGAAATGTATAGTTTGATGCACATTACCAGTAGCCCCAAATACCCACAATGTAATGGGGAAGCTGAAAGGGCTGTCAAAACTGTAAAAGATGTTTTGTATAAATCTAATGACCCATACCAAGTGTTATTAGCTTATAGTACAATGCCATTATAGAATGGTGTTAGCCCAGATGAACTGCTTTTTGGTAGAAAAATAAGATCCACATTGCCAGTGCTTCGGTCAGAATTGCGCCCAAAGTGGCAGAGTCTTACCAAAATACAAAACTAAATTGAAGAAAAATTTTGACAAGCATCATAACAGTTGCCAACAGAGAGCACTGTCGCAGGGAGATAATGTGTATGCTAATGATCTATCGAGGAATGGGGTGGTGGTTGGAAAGGCCCATACACCACATTCATTCATCATTCAGACACCCAATGGGAAAATTAGGAGAAACTGTAAAGGTTTGGTACCATGTGATAAGCCAGACCATAGTAGCACCAACACAGAGGTTTACATTGATCATGATTTCCATGTAAATGGATCAAGTCCGAATAATTTTGATGTAGAGAATTCTCATGTCTGTCAGATTTCCCGTCATCTAATGATGGTGAGAAAACCCAAAATCAACATCAGGATCCTGCTTTTAGATATACCAGATCTGGAAGACAAGTTATCCCAGTAAAATGCCTCATAAATGAGCTCTAGTTTGCGTGGGGGAGATGTAGTGTAATGGACATTTACAGATATTAAGTGGTACAGGTTTTGCATGCTTTCAGGATTCCATATCCATGTGCTTGTTATAGAGGAGTGTAACAAATTGAGCCATGTGACTAAATAAAAATGAATTGTTCGTTCACCAGGATGTTGTGTCAACCTTTCTTTTATTGTGTCCTGTTAATAACTATACAGGATACCAACCAACACGATAATGTCATAACTCTGAACTCTGCACCGTGACACAGGCAGGGTTAGATTGGTTGAAGACATGCGCACCTTCGACGTGCAGTACACCTTAGTCTTAGTACACAGCATCATCGTGCCCCCATGTAGGCAATCGGGGTTAAGAGCGTTGCCCACAAGGACACAACACGGGGGCACGAATCAGTCGCTGAAAGCTGTCAAGGTATAAAGGTCATTTACCAACCAGCATGGTTGGTCCTGATCTCTTAGTCATGTGGCAAATCAGTTGCTTTGACATCGACGGTTCGAGCCTCAGTTCCCGCACTTCTCTCTCGATCTGTTACAGTATAGTACAAAATTAAATTTGGTATAAAATTTAAATTTTTTCCCTCCTTACTAAAGTAACACAGGTGCCTTGGATGAACAACAGGCAGAGGCAGAGGGTTTATCAAGAGTATTGTGTTTGAGTAAAATAAATAATGGAGGCCGTATTTCAGCATGACAGGGAATTGATGCCATAATGACAATAGTAAATAACAATTCAGTATTTCTCTCAAGAATGGGGCTACATGGGAAAATGATGAAAAAGTGGCATGAACATATAACCAGAACACAATACAAAATATGTGAATGATTTATTCAATAAACACAAACAACAATAAAGCCTCGAGAGCTTAACAGTAACTGCACCTACAGATAATAGAATCTGAATCGGTAACCTCTCTGCAAGACATACATAAAACAGAACTTGCATAACATTTACAATTTAAACTACTTTGCATAAAAGTAAATATTCATTCCACACTGATAGGGAAGGAATAACTCTAAAAAAAAAGACACATAAGCTACTGTTAATGAAGAAAAACAGGGTTCTAAACTTTTAAGCATTAACCCTTTACCCAACAAATCGCCCGCATCCACCCGCATAATATGCAAATTCAGAAGTTGAAAAAATATTATTTTTCAAAAAATTTCAACAAAACCATATCATGTGATCCCTCGTGGGAACGAGCGCGTTCCAACGAGGGGTCACATGATATGGTTTTGTTGAAATTTTTTGAAAAATTTGAAAAAATGAAATTTAAAATAATAAATTTTGATATCGTCTGCATTGGGTAAAGGGTTAATATTATCAGAAATCCTGTTCACATGAGACAGCCTAACCTAGGGAAAAAGAGTTGCAGGGGAACATATGACAAAAACTCTTTTAACTTAGAAGACAAGTAATGTGCATGAGCAATGTGTCATTCAAACAAGACCCTCCCCACCTTCTTCCGAAAGGAAATTAATCAACAGATAACGTAAGGAAGATAGATACATTAGAATCCTCTTAATTGAATATCCATTTTGCCAGTGAAAATTATTCAGTTAACAGGAGTATACAATTAACAGGGATTTGGTCAGTTTCCTGTGTTCTGGAGGTAAACTGAGCATTTATTCTATTATATCTTGTTTGACAGAGCTCTTAGAGCTCTGTCAAACAAGATATAATAGCATAATTGTCTGTATTGGATGTAGTGAAGCCAAAAAGGTTGATAAATAAGGGGAATTTGGTGCATGTCACAGCAATTTTTTCGACATATTACAAAAAAAATTGATATACAATTAACAGGAGTTTACTCTACAACCCATATGCAATTAACAGATCAAATTTGTACTGAAGGTATGGTAAATGGTTTTGTGTTTGAAAATTATATTCAATTAACAGGGATATACAATTAAGAGATATCCAATTAAGTGGGCTCCACTGTATAAGAAATTAAACACTCTAAATAATGTGTAAATTACTTTTCATAGCTTATTATATTTTGTACACAAGAAATATAATAACAAGAGGCTTCAAAGAGCCTGTAATCGCTCATCTGGGACTACATATAAAAATGTGATTTCCCATAGGCTTTCCATGGTAACTATGACCTGCAACTGTGGCCATGTTTGCAACATTACTTGAGGATCATTGGTAGGTGTCCCAATCCAACAATCAAAATCAAAGAATGCCTCTGGTGGCCATGTTTTCAAACCTATGGGAACAAAATGAGGATCTTTTGTAGAGGACGAAATGAGGATCGTTTGTAGATGACCTCCCATAGACTATCCCTGCAAGGTTAGGTTCACCTTGGCTCAGTAGTTCCAGAGAAGAAGATGAAAATGCGATTTTTCATAGAGTTTCTACAGTAACTATAAGCCACAATTGCCGCTATGTTTGCATGCAACCCGATCAACATTACATGAGTATCGTTGATAGAGGGAGTCTCAGTCATCAACCATGCAAAGTTTCAAAAACATTAGGCCCTGTGGTTTCAGAAGAGAATATTTTTCAAAATCCACCAATCAGAATCAAATGAAAGAGTCAATGACTCTGTAGCTCAACTTGGATATGACAGGAATTAGTACTTGCTGTGACCAAGACAACTGAATAATGAATATGACAGGAATTAGTATTTGTTTTGGCCCAGTCAACAATAATAAAAGAATTACAAGGTGACTGTAATGGACTGCAGATTAAGACCAATCATTGTAGATTATTATTTTTGTGTGGACATTTTCAGTCCCAAACAAAATATTTTCAGACTAAAATTTTTTCTTCTTCTTCTTAAAATTGACCAAAACGCATCAAAACACAAAAAACTAATTTCCGGATTTTGGTCCAAAATTTTCTAAGTCCCACCCGGACCCCTAATTTGCATAATTTATTCACGAGAAAAACTCTGCATTATATGTAATGTATCCCATGGTACTAAACATTCATACAAAAATTTATTCAAATCAGATCTTTCATTTGGAAGTTCTGCGCAAAAATCTGATTGCACTTAATTTTGAACAAAATGGCTGCTAGCGGCCATCTTGAATTTCAGACTGGACCCAAAAACACTCCTTCTCGTCCCACAGTGATAACAAAGGTACCCAAGAAGTTTCGTGAAGATCGGTTCATAAATACGGCCTCTAGCCCGAGCCGTATTGGGATTTGCACTCATAGTGCTGAAAGTAACACTAAATAAATCAAAGTTAGCCTAATTTGCATAATTTACGCACAAGAAAAAAACCTGTAATATATGTAATGTATCCCATGGTACTAAACATTCATACAAAAAATTATTCAAATCAGAGCTTTCATATGGAAGTTCTGTACAAAAAACAGATTTCGGCATCGTCGGTACAAAATGGCTGCTGGCAGCCATCTGGAATTTGGAACTGCACCCAAAAACACTCGTTCTCGTCTCACGGTCATAACAAAGGTACCCAAGAAGTTTCGTAAAGATTGGTTCATAAATACGGCCTCTAGCCCGAGCCACAGCAGCTTGGCACTTACAGCTCTGAAAGTAACACTAAATAAATCAAAGTTAGTCTAATTTGCATAATTTACGCACGAGAAAAAAACCCGTATTATATGTGATGTATCCCATTGTACTATACATTTATACAAAACTTTATTCAAATCAGAACTTTCATACAGAAGTTCTGTACAAAAAACTGATTTTTGCATCATCAGTACAAAATGGCCGCTGGCAGCCATCTTGAATTTCGGACCACACCTAAAAACACTCGTTCCCGTCCCAGGGTCATAACAAAGGTACACAAGAAGTTTCGTAAAGATCGGTTCATAAATACGACCTCTAGCCCGAGCCATAGCCAATTGTTGACGTACGGACAGAAGGACAGACGGACAGATGGACGGACGGACGGACAGACGGACGACGGGCCATGACAATAGCTCAAATTTGACTTTGTCAAAGTTGAGCTAAAAATGCTTCTGGCAGCCATGTTTTTTGATGCACAGTAACTGTGAAAGTGTCAATGACACTGTAGCTCACCTTGTTAAGACATGTACATGTATAGTATGTGACAAAGCAAAGACAAACATCTAGGTAATGACCTGATAACAAAGGCACATATAAGTATTGTAATGGTCTGTATAAATACTGACCGTAGCCTGTAACAAATGTATAGGTAAAGTATTGTAAAGGTGGGTGACAGTCAGATGCTAAACTAGAAAAGAAATCTCTGAGTCCCAGAGTGGGTCTGACTGAATCCCAAAATATTTGTTCTCTGATAACAAAGGTACCCCAAGAAGTTTCGTGAAGATCGGTTCATAAATACGCCCTCTATCCTGAGCCATATAGAAGTTGGGTACAAAAAACTGATTGGACCTAATTTCAGTACAAAATGGCCACTGGCAGCCATCTTGAATTTTGGACCGCACCCAGAAACACTCGTTCTCGTCCCAAGGTGATAACAAACGTACCCAAGAAGTTTCGTGAAGATCGGTTCAAAAATACAGCCTCCAGCCCGAGCCATATTGACATGTGCACTTACTGTGTATAAGTAGCACTGAATAAAACAAAGTTCGTCTAATTTGCATAATTTCTGCACGAGAAAAATCCTGTATTATATGTGATGTATTCCATGTTACTGAACATGCATTCAAAAATTTATTCAAATCAGAACCTTCATATAGAAGTTCTGTACCAAAATCTGATTGTACCTAATTTGGGTACAAAATGGCCGCTGGCAGCCATCTTGAATTTTGGACCGCACCCAAAAACACTCGTTCTCGACCCAAGGGGATAACAAAGGTACCCATGAAGTTTCACGAATATCGGTTCATAAATACAGCCTCCAGTCCCAGCCGTATTGACATGTGCATTTACAGTGTATAAGCAGCACTGAAAAAATCAAAGTTTATCTAATTTGCATAATTTCTGCACTAGAAAAAAACCTGTATTATATGTGATGTATTCCATGTTACTAAACATTCATACAAAAATTTATTCAAATCAGAACTTTCATACAGAAGTTCTGTACAAAAAACTGATTGCACTAATTTTGGTACAAATTGGCTGCTGGTGGCCATCTTGAATTTTGGACTGCACCCAAAAACACTCGTTCTTGTCCCATGGTGATAACAAAGGTACCCAAGAAATTTCGTAAGGATCGGTCCATAAATATGGCCTCTAGCCTGAGCCGTATAGAAGTTGTGTACAAAAAACTGATTGGACCTAATTTCGGTACAAAATGGCCAGAGGCAGCCATCTTGAATTTTGGATCGCACCCAGAAACACTCGTTCTCGTCCCAAGGTGATAACAAATGTACCCAAGAAGTTTAATGAATATCGGTTCATAAATACAGCCTCCAGCCTTAGCCGTATTGACATGTGCACTTACTGTGTATAAGTTGCACTGAATAAATCAAAGTTCATCTGATTTGCATAATTTTGGCACAAGAAAAAAACTCGTATATGTGATGTATTCCATGTTACTGAACATTCATACAAAAATTTATTCAAATCAGAACTTTCATTCAGAAGTTCTGTACAAAAAACTGATTGCACTAACTAAAGTACAAAATGGCTGCTGGTGGCCATCTTGAATTTTGGACAGCACCCCAAGACACTCGTTCTCGTCCCACGGTAATAACAGAGGTACTCAAGAAGTTTTGTAAAGATTGGTTCATAAATACGGCCTCTAGCCTGAGCCATATTGAATTGTTGACAGACAGACGGATGACAGATGACTGACCATGGCATGACCTCAAATTTGACTTACGCCAAAGCTGAGCTAAAAATGATTAATTCTAAGTAATTTGTATATTTATTATACTTACCAATGGCCCAGACTAGCTGGTGCTAACTCAAATTAATCCAGGGCTAAACACAAATTTTGCCCCCCAATCCCCCAAATTTGCATGCAAAACCCCAAAAATTAAGCCCTAGATGGTCCTCCATACTTTTGCGAACTGCGCATGTGCAGTATCCAGAAGGACACCAAAATTGGCGCCAACCATCATTCTTTCTAGAAATTGCCTGCTAAATGTTGTCAACAGCCGGGAGGTATGAGAGCCCACTCATGGAAGGGCCATCCCCGTCTGGGCCATTGGTAAGTATAAAAAAAATACTAATTACTTAAAATGAAAATCCAATCTCTCAATTACTTCAGTAAAGGATAGCTCCTACAGGAGAATAGGAGAAGACATAGGAATTATATATGTCTCTCTCTTTTACGAGAAAAGAGAAAGGCGCAACACCAACAATGTAATTGAGAATTCCATAATATATAATTTCTCCATTTAATGCCAGCATAACCCGTTATGCTAATTCGGTGAAGGAAGCCAAAATATAAAGCAGGTCCAGAGAATGAGATGCTTTATACTCATTTAAAAGTGTCTGAGGATTGTATATTAAGGTAATCGGAAAAAAAGTAACAGGAAAAAAAGTAACAGGAAAAAAAGTAACAGATTTGGGTAGGAAAAAAAGAAACAGGAAAAAAAGTAACACTTTCTTATTTTTATATGGTAAAAAAGTAACAGGAAAATAAGTAACAGATTTGGGTAGGAAAAAAAAAAACAGGAAAAAGAGTCACACTTTCTTATTTTTATTTCACAAAAGTGATAGATTACTTAATTATGATTTAGTTATATTATTGAAACTAGTTAGATTATTACATATCAGTATAAGTACTACATAGTACATAGTTATAAAATAATTTAACAAACTTAATTATGATTTAGTTAGATTATTACATATCACACCTTGTGTAATCTAATATTCTGGCCAATGCCAGTAAGAAAAGCTGAAATAGTAAGTGAACCTTGGGAATATAAACCACACAGATTTTTCAGTTTTCTATTCAGGGATTCAGCTGACTTCTGTTTGCGGATAACAGGCAGCAAACCAACTGACACCTGTTGAATAATTGTATTGGTCAGAGCTTGCTCTTTTTGAAACCATTGGATAGTTTTCCAGACTGATGGGTGCTGGTGGCCAACAAGATTGTAGAACTTGTTGTTCCAGCCTTCACATGCATTAGTTGTACGAGATTCGCCATCCAGCGTAGCACTATTAACATTCCATGTAGCTGGAGGATAGGCTGGAGGAGTTAATCTAAGTCGTAATGGTGCCAACACATCTGAAGGTGTGGCGCGAGGTTGCCTGTATCTACCAGTGACATAATTTTCATCAAAATACCTCAACAGTTCCTCGGCTTCTTCTGGAACAATGTCTTTGAGGTGATTCATACCATCACACACATCTGAAACTGGCAAGAATGCAAGTGCATCCAGTTTCCCACAAAACAGTCTGAAGTCTGCATCATCCCGATACAACTGCACTAAACCTAAACTCTGCACTCTGTGCCAAGTGCTTTGTGTCAGATGGTAGAAACAACCTCTACTCTGTACATGTCTACCAAACACAGCATTCACAGCTCGTAACACACCATCTTCAAAATCAGTCACAACAGTATTTACATTCAAGTCAATATTTAGCTCAGTCAGTTTATCTACAATAGCTTGAAACAGAGTCTCATAGGAAGTACGTGTCTTCCTCTGTAATATAGCGTATACACAAGATAAAAAACTGTCATGAAACTTAACCCTAACAACATAAATTTGCTGAAATAGTGGAGGAGCCATTGCAAAATTACCGTCCATAAATAAAGTACTTGCACTGCCAAGATAATTGAGTCCACTATTTGTTGCAAATGCAACCACACGCTCACTTGCATCAGGTCCATTATCAAAGAAAAGGAATTGTTCAGAGTCTGATATTTTCTGAAACTCTTCTGGAATGGTCAGCTCAGACAGACTTTTGGGGACAGGAGGACTTCTTCTGTGGTATCTCAGACTCCGTTTGGCATTATCTAAGTCTGGCAGCATCAACTTGACTTCACTTTCAGCATTTGAAACAGCTGTTGCGAGGATCTGTGATGGCTTATCTAAGGAAGAAGCTGCTTGTTTTTGCATTTCATTTCTCAATTTGGTATATGCGATACTGACATTTTCTGGAGGATGGTTGTGTTGTCTAACTATTTCTGGGTTGTTGAAATCTGTAGTAGTACAGAGACTTGCACGGCAGTCTGATTTAGCACGTTTAGTGCATTTCCACCAGACCTTGTTCTTCCTTCTTACAGATACAGTGTACATGAAACCTTCATGACAAAGTTTTTTGCCCCTCTTATTACTCTCAATGACTTCCATGATGACTCAAGAACATTTAATGACTAATTCAAACTGCTGTCCAATATATAGTTTGTTGTGTGTTTATTTTTTCAAGAACATTGTTGTACATCAAAGAAGAGAATTCATGAAAGTAGCCACACTTGCTTGTGTTTATTTTTTCAAGAACATTGTTGTACATCAAAGAAGAGAATACTTGAAAGTAACCACACTTGCTGTGTGTTTATTACAATGTGTGTTCATTTGTTTCAAGAACATTGTTGTACATCAAAGAAAGCATGATGGATATCCTTGTAACAACATTGTCATAGCACACATGATCTCCAATTACAAAATAATTAAAAAAATAAAAAATAAAATTATTATTATAATTATTATAATGAAAAATGAAATAATGAAAAAACACTGTTACTTTTTTTCCTGTTGTATTATTATAATTGTTACTTTTTTTCCTGTTTCTTTTTTTCCGTTTCTTTTTTTCCTGTTACTTTTTTTCCTGTTACTTTTTTTCCTACATTCGTATATTAACGCCTGTTTGACATGTGACAGATATAAATGCTTCACAGTGAGTTACACTTTAAAAACAGTACATAAATGAGACATACAGTAAAACCTGTCTTGAGAGACCACTGTCTTGAGACACCACCTGACTTGAGAGATCACCTGTCTTGAGAGACCACATCTGCCAGGCACCGATTGGTTTTACTCTATAATGGACCTACTATGGGAGACCACCTGTCTTGAGAGACCACCTACTCAAATGTTGTGGTTTGGGGCAAGCCCGTTCGAACCAATATTACTGTGTATGATTTGGTTCTTGTCTGAGCTTGGTAAAGGAGGAAAAGGGAGGAGGTTTAGCCATGTTTGTTCCTTTTCCGGTGCTTTTTCCTTGGAGGTGGCTGTGATAGCGATGTAGCTTTGATTTCTTGAGTCGCTGTGGTGAGATTCCCTTTAGGACAGTATTTGTAGTTCTCTTCTAACACTGCTCTGGACCTTCTGAGGAGTTCTTCGACCGACTCCTTGACCGGAGCTGCCTGGTCCGGGCTTTCCGGGGGTGAAGGAAGGGGGAATGAGGTGTGGGAGGTAGCAAGCAAGCAACTTCCAATTCCTCCTCAATCTCCACAGGACGTTCTGCATCCAACTGAGCCGGCTGGGGAGCCGGTAGTTGGTTGGGTGTGCCTGTGGGACTGGGAGGGGGACTGGGAGGGGAACTGGCGGCTGCCTCTGGAACCTCCATCCCCTCACTCACCTCTTTCTTCCTATTCCGGAAGGCCTCCAAGCATTGGGCGTCCTGTCGATGGACTTTTCTTCTTTTTCTTCTTCTCTCTCTTTTCAGGGCCTCTGTGCCCCTTCGGGTGAGGACCAGTGGGAGAGGGGATCCTCTCGCAAAGGGTACTACCTCTCCCCGAAGAGGGTGGTGTTTTGGTGTTCTCTTCTTCTACTCTAAATTCCAGGTTCAGATGGACGCTCTTGCCCATTTCCTGGATAGTCCAGGAGATGGGACAAGAGACGCCCAGAACTGTGATGGCTTTCTTAAGATGATCTGGTAATTCCAGGTTTTCCATTGTTGTTGTAAACAAGGTGTTCACGCTCTGAAATCAGAAGTGTGAAATGCATCAGATCAAACTGAATGTATGCTCCATGTTGTGGACCTGCTATGGGAGACCACCTGTCTTGAGATACCACCTGTCTTTCTTGAGAGAATACCTGTCTTGAGAGACCACTGTGACCTGGTACCAACTTGTATTTTTATGCCATAATGGACCTGTCTTGGGAGACCACCCCTTTGAAGATTGAAACCATGACAAAAACTTTTTACCTGTTCTAGAATTGGAAAATCCATTGTGGTTATACCAACATAATTAAAAGTATTAAAAGCTCATAATTGGGTTTTAATTGCTATTCGGTTACATAACTCATTAAAGATTGATATGTTTTTATAAGACCCCTGTGCAAAGATTAGGATTATTGCTGAATAAACAATTTCATACATACCTGAAATGTGACAGATAGGATTATAAAAATAAATTTGTGTTGAAAATCTTCAATGAAGATTTTCAACACTAATTTATTTTTATAATTTTTATAACAGTCCATTTCAATTTGTTACAAAAACTTCATAAAAAAGTACAACTACAAAGTAATTACAAAAATCCATTCTTCTCCATTTCTGAATTTTATGGTTGGTTATTGACGGACTTGAGAAAATCTGAATCCTGTTATGAGAGACCACCTGTCTTGAGAGACCACTTTTGTGTGGCCCAAAGGACGGTCTCTCAAGACAAGTTCTACAGTAGTTATTGCTTCACATCGAGCTACACATTAAACCTACCGAGCGCTGACACAGAATAGAAGGATAATGGAACTGAATACATTGTGCCTCGGAAAGGTTGACTGAGAAATAGCACCCATAGCAAAAACTGTGAGCAAAGGCAAGAAAAAAACATGACATGAGGAGAGGGAAACACAACTGATTCTGCTGTGTCATCGCCGTGCTCATCTAGAGAGAACAGATATGAGCAATCTATCCAGATAAATTCAAAAGTGTACTACAGCAGAGAGAAGAACACTAATGGATAGATGCATAAACAAATTCAAAGATGCGGATTCTACATCCAGCAACAATGGAACTGTAGAACCTCTGAAAACAGAAATAAGGTAACACTGCAAAGGCTTCAATAAGCCAGAAGAATGACTAAGCATAGCTGCCAATCTTCTCTCTACCAAAGAATGCATAACGGCCGAAAAACGTAAAGAGACTTAGCCTCGAAAATGTATGAAATGGAATATAATCATCACCCTAATCCTCAGTCATGACATAATAGAAGTCCTTACAAAAAGAAGCAACCCTTAGAGAATAATCGGAACGACCATCACGACTCCTTTAAGATATAGGACTGAAAAAAGTAGCTGGATGTCCCTAGCATCTACATTCCAGATAAGGAACCAGCTACATTGATGCTGGATGTCCCTAGCACCTACACTCCAGATAAAGAGCCAGCTACATTGATACCCCTTAGATTGATGTCCCTAGCACCTACACTCCAGATAAGGAACCAGCTACATTGATGCTGGATGTCCCTAGCACCTACACTCCAGATAAGGAACCAGCTACATTGATGCTGGATGTCCCTAGCACCTACATTCCAGATAAGGAGCCAGCTACATTGATGCTGGATGTCCCTAGCACCTACATTCCAGATAAGGAACCAGCTACATTGATGCCCCTTAGTTGGATGTCCCTAGCACCTACATTCCAGATAAGGAGCCAGCTACATTGATGCCCCTTAGATGACTATGGAGACCTAATGAATGATGTATGGTCAGTCTGATGGACTAACTCCAGACCAGATTCGTTAACCAATTGTGAATAAGCTTCAAAAGAGAAGGCTGAATAACTGAAATAGCAGATCTACTCTCAATCGTAGATAAACAATGAACCGTCTGAGGTGTTACACCAGGTATAACCCCAGGAACATGTTCAAAAGGTGTTACACCAGGTATAACCCCAGGAACATGTTCAAAAGGAAAACTAATGATTCTACTAAATCATTTGAGAAATAAAAAGCAGAAGTTTCATAATAAACAACAATATCGTATATGTTACCCAAAGACGTGATGTAATCCCGGTCATTACCGGACAAATAATCGACAGTTATCAGAGTAAGAAATCGAAAGATGTGGCTTCGTTTAAGTGCCGGGTCGATAAAAATGATCAGCCGGTCTCTGATAAGAGACCAAATGGTCTGTCAACGAAAAGAAAGTTTTCGCAATTTGTTCATAGACAGATAATGAGCTGAAATCAACCTGTTCTGTAGAAACATATGGAACGATAATGGAGTTCTGGAAATTCATTCAGATGAGATTGCCCATGAATGCCAGAATCATAATTCTGGTGAAGCGATGGATGAACTGAAGCAGAATGTGCCACCTCACCAGATCTGCAATAAGGTCTCACTGAATGAGAATGTTAAGCAGCGGAGAACTGAGATGAAGATTCGATTGTAACAGACTTGTCAAAAGGATTACAGATTTGAATCTGAACATCACTTACCGCAATTTAGATGGCAATAGTACCAAAGTAAGAGTCAGGGTAATGAGTGGGAATCACCTGATTACAAACTTGTACATGAAGTAAGCTTGACGTATTGATACAGGACGTTTGAAGTCGTATAATTGTATCAAAATAGTACATTTGTAAGTTTGACGTATTGATACAGGACACTAATTGTATCAAAATTGGTCAAAGAGCCTACATAAATCTGAGGTATGTGAAAGCTCCCTATACCAGACCTGCCTGAAGATCTTTCATAACAAGACTGAACCTCAATATGTGAGCTAAAAAGGGCATAAACCCTTTAGTTGCGCACCTACTTGGCGCAATGCTCACACTATGTCGGCTGCATAGTACCAAAGTAAGAGCCAGGGTAATGCATGGGAACCTCCTAACTAGTACTATTAGTAGGTTCGACATATTGATACAGGACGTTTGACGTCGATTAATTGTATTAACATTGGTCATAGAGCCTACATATGTCTGAGTTTCGTGAAAGCTCCCTAAATTACCAAACCTACCTGATGAGCTTTCACTACAGGCCTGAACCTCAGAGTGTGAGCTTGAAAAGGGCCTACGCCCTTCAAGTTGCACACATACCAGGCACAATGCCCCACCAATCCCCGAGATACAGGACTGTTCGCTTTGAGAAACATTGTTGGGAGCCGACGTAAGCCGGATCCGATCGAATTGACGTCTGCAAGGGCCAACTCGGGAGAAGATTCTTTAGGTGATATAAGGCCACAGACTCATCAATAGACCCGGCAACACTCGTTTCGGAGAATGCCCTAACACCTGAGCACATCATATCCTAAGATTCTGAGACTGAAACATGAACCAAGCCTGTAACAGAAGAATTATTATAATACATATAATCGATAACAGGTGGTGAAGATGTACCAGAAACTGGTGTACTCTTAACATCAAAAACATTAACCATTAAAATGGAATTGACGGAACACCACATTTTCGGAGAGAAAACGTCACATACAGCACACTGGTAATCAGAACAACATACATAACAAGAAACACAAACAGTGTGGTCATCATCCACATACTTCATACGATTACAAATGATGCAATTGACAGTTCACGACCTTGGAAAACTGGAACCTGAAAAATATAACAAAATAGACTAGATGGTGTCACTTGTGGGCAAAACACACTATGGTGTATCCCCGCATTTGCATCCTTGACTTTGTATGAATGCTTGATACAAAGATGAAATGTATTATATGACACACTAAAATCATATTGAGTGGCACAGGTGACACAGCTTTGTGCACATCTACAGACTCCACTGCAACATTTGAGCATGGTTTTAGCATTTCGAATTACATACATTACCCTGGGAGCCATGCGGCACCCAAAAAATATGAAACCATCATGCACATCTACAGACCCTACTGCAACATCTGAGCATAGTTTTAGCATTTTAAATTACATACACTAGGAGCTTTTCGCCGGAAACGGTCTAAGAAAACACGAAAGCAAAACGGTGGCACTGCCACGTGGCACCTGAAAAATCTGAAACCTTTGTACGTATCTACAGACCCTACTGCAACATTTGAGCATGCGTTTAGCATTTCGAATTACATACCCTAGGAGCCTTTCGCCGGAAACGGTCTAAGAAAACATGAAAGTGGCACAGCCACGTGGTACCCGAAGAAACTGAAACCTTCGTGCGCATCTACAGACCCTACTGCAACATCTGAGCATGGTTTTAGTGTTTCGAATTACATACTCTAGGAGCTTTTCTCCGGAAACGATCTAAGAAAACACGAAAGTGGCAATGGAGGCACAGCCACGTGGCACCTGAAAAATCCTAAACCTTTGTGCGCATCTACAGACCCTACTGCAACATTTGAGCATGGTTTTAGCATTTCGAATCCATACCCAGGAGCCTTTCTCCAGAAACCGTCTAACAGAACACAAAAGTGGCAACAGTGGCACAGCCACGTGGCACCTGAAAAATCCTCAACTTTTGTGCATATCTACAGACCCTACTGCAACATTTGAGCATTTTGAATTACATACGCTAGGAGCCTTTCACTGGAAACGGTGTAATAGTACACAAAAGTGGCAATGGTGGCACAGCCACGTGGCACCTAAAAAAATCTGAAACCTTTGTGCGCATCTACAGACCCTACTGCAACATTTGAGTATGGTTTTAGCGTTTCGAAATACATACTGTAGGAGCTTTTCGCCGGAAACGGTCTAAGAAAACATGAAAGAGGCAACGGTGGCACAGCCACGTGGCACCCGAAATCCGAAACCTTCCTAAGCATGGTTTTAGCGTTTCGAATTACATACCCTCGGAGCCTTTTGCCGGAAACGGTCTAAGAAAACACGAAAGTGGCAACGGTGGCAAAGCCATGTGGCAGCTGAAAAGTCTGAAACCTTTGTGCGCATCTACAGACCCCATTGCAACATTTAAGCATGGTTTTAGAGTTTCGAATTACATACCTTAGGAGCCTTTTGCTAAGAAAACATGAAAGTGGCAACAGTGGCACAGTCATGGGGCAGCTGAAAAATCCGAAGCCTTCGTGTGCATCTACAGACCCCATTGCAACATTTAAGCATGGTTTTAGCGTTTCGAATTACATACCCTAGGAGTCTTTCGCCGGAAAGGGTCTAAGAAAACACGAAAGTGGCAATGGTGGCACAGCCACGTGGCACCCCAAAAATCTGAAACCTTCGTGCACCTCTACAGACCCTACTGCAACATTTGAGCATGGTTTTAGGATTTCGAATTACATACCCTAGGAGCCTTTCGACGGAAACGGTCTAAGAAAACACAAAAGTGGCAACGGTGGCACAGCCATGTGGCAGCTGAAAAATCAGAAGCCTTCGTGTGCATCTACAGACCCCATTGCAACATTTAAGCATGGTTTTAGCGTTTTGAATTACATACCCTAGGAGCCTTTCGCCGGAAAGGGTCTAAGAAAACACAAAAGTGGCAATGGTGGCACAGCCACGTGGCACCCCAAAAATCCAAAACCTTTGTGCGCATCTACAGACCCTACTGCAACATTTGAGCATGGTTTTAGCTTTTCAAATGACATACCATAGGAGCCTTTCGTCGGAAACGGTGTAAGAAAACGCGAAAATGGCAACGGTGGCACAGCCGCTTGGTAGTTGAAAAATCCGAAACCTTCGTGCGCATCTACAGACCCCACTGAAACATTTGAACATGGTTTTAGCGTTTCGAATTACATACCCTAGGAGCCTTTCGCCAGAAATGGTCTAAGAAAACACGAAGGTGGCAACGGTGGCACAGCCACGTGGCACCTGAACAATCTGAAACCTTCGTGCACATCTACAGATCATTTAGCAACACCCTAGTGCAGTTATAGAACTACATAGGTTGGGATTATTCGAAAGAAAAGTGAAAAATTAGCGCATTTTTCAAGTGGCTCCACAGAAGCCACCTGGTGGCGCAAAACTTCAAAAGTGGTATTTTTGGATTGCACAGACCCTATTGAACAACTGTAGAAAGTTACAGCATTTTGAATTACAAAACCGGATGTACGGAAGTATGGACGTACGGATGCAGATCACAACAAAATCCCTGCATTTTTATCCCCGCATTTGAAAAAATGTGGGGATATATTGGTTGTCTCTGTCCGTCCATCTGTCCGTCCGTACGTCCGGGAATGGTTTCCGACGAAAAACTCCTAGGGGTTTCAATTCGAAACATTGAAAGTGTGTTCATGTTCATTCATAGGGTCTGTAGATGTCATAAAGGTTTTGGATTTTTGATTCGGCCCTCGGGGTCGTAAGGGGCGCCACTTTTGTCGTTAGAGGAATGGTTTCCGGCGAAAAACTCCTAGGGGTTTCAATTCAAAACATTGAAAGTGTGTTCATGTTCATTCGTAGGGTCTGTAGATGTGCATAAAGGTTTGGGATTTTTGATTCGGCCCTCAGGGGAAGAAGGGGCACCACTTTTGTCGTTAGAGGAATGGTTTCCGGCGAAAAACTGCTAGGAGTTTCAATTCGAAACACTGAAAGTGTGTTCATGTTCATTAGTAGGGTCTGTAGATGTGCATAAAGGTTTTGGATTTTTTATTCGGCCCCAAGGGGAACAAGGGGCACCATTTTTATCGTTAGAAGAATGGTTTCCGGAGAAAAACTCCTAGGGGTTTCAATTCGAAACACTAAAAGTGTGTTCATGGTAATCAATAGGGCCTGTAGATGTGCATAAAGGTTTTATATTTTTGATTCAGCTTTGGGGGTGCAAGGGGCACCATTTTTGTCATTAGAGGAATGGTTTCCGGAAAAAAAACTCCCAGGGTTTCAATTCAAAACACTGGAAGTGTGTTCATGTTAATCAATTGGGTCTGTAAATGTCCATAAAGGTTTTGGATTTTTGATTTGGCTTCGAGGGGTGCAAGGGGCACCATTTTTGTCGTTAGAAGAAAGGTTTCCAGAGAAAACTCCAAGGGGTTTCAATTCGAAACATTGAAAGTGTGTTCATGTTCATTCATAGGGTCTGTAGATGTGCATAAAGGTTTTGGATTTTTGATTCGGCCCTCGGGGGCGCAAGGGCCACCACTTTTGTTGTTAGAGGAATGGTTTCCAGTGAAAAACTCCTAGGGTTTTCAATTCGAAACACTAAAAGTGTGTTCATGTTAATCAATAGGGTCTGTAGATGTGCATAAAGGTTTTGGATTTTTGATTTGGCCCCGAGGGGTGCAAGGGGCACCATTTTTGTCGTTAAAGGAATGGTTTCCAGAGAAAAATTCCTAAGGGTTTCAATTCGAAACACTAAAAGTGTGTTCATGTTAATCAATAGCGTCTGTAGATGTGCATAAAGGTTTTAGATTTTTGATTCGGCCCCGACAATAATCACAAATGCGAATGCGGGGATATACTATAGTGTGCTTTGCACACAAATGACACCCCACTAGTTTAAAATGCGGGGATAATAAAATATTTTTCTGAAAAGGGAGATACAACAGTGGTGAATAAACTAAGAGACATATTAGATGAATATGAAATCTATGAATCCCAGTACAAGAAAATAAAAGTGAAGCCGCACCAAGGTATGGATTGGGGGGGGGGGGGGATTTTTTATGATGAATGAATCCTCTTCAGCATCTCCTAGAAATCTTCTAAAACTGCCCAGAACTTATACAACTAGAGGGGGTGTCATTTGTGTGCAAAGCACACTATGGTGTCTATGGTGTATCCCCACATTTGCATTCTTGACTTTGTATGAATGCTTGATACAAAGATGAAATGTATTATATGACACACTAAAATCATATTGAGTGGCACAAGTGACACAGCTTTGTGCACATCTACAGACTCCACTGCAACATTTGAGCATGGTTTTAGCATTTCGAATTACATACCCTAGGAGCCATTCACCGAGAACGGTCTAAGAAAACACGAAAGTGGCAACGGTGGCACAGCCACGTGGCACCCCAAAAATCCGAAACCTTCGTGCGCATCTACAGATCCTACTGCAACATTTGAGCATGGTTTTAGCATTTCGAATTAAAACCCTAGGAGCCTTTCACCGGAAACGGTCTAAGAAAACACGAAAGTGGCAACGGTGAAGCAGCCACGTGGCAGCTGAAAAATCCGAAACCTTCTTGCGCATCTACAGACCCCACTGCAACATTTGAGCATGATTTTAGCACTTCGAATTACATACCCTAGGAGCCTTTCGCTGGAAACGGTCTAAGAAAACACGAAAGTGGCAACAGTGGTACAGCCACATGGCACCCAAAAAATCCAAAACCTTCCTGCGCATCTACAGACCCTACTGCAACATCTGAGCATGCTTTTAGCATTTCGAATTACATACTCTAGGAGCCTTTCATCAGAAACGATCTAAGAAAACATGAAAGTGGCAACAGTGGCACAGCCACATGGCACCTGAAAAATCCAAAACCTTTGTGTGCATCTACAGACCCTGCTGCAACATTTGAGCATGGTTTTATCGTTTTGAATTACATACCCTAGGAGCCTTTCGCTGGAAACGGTCTAAGAAAACACGAAAGTGGCAATGGTGGCACAGCCATGTGGCACCCCAAAACTCCGAACCCTTCGTGCGCATCTACATACCCTACTGCTACATTTCAGCATGGTTTTAGGATTTCGAATTACATACCCTAGGAGCCTTTCGCCGGAAACGGTCTAAGAAAACACAAAAGTGACAACGGTGGCACAGCCACGGGGCTCCTGAAAAATCTGAAACCTTTGTTCACATCTACAGTCCCTACTGCAACATTTGAGCATGGTTTTAGCATTTCAAATTACATATACTAGGAGCCTTTTGCCGAAAACGGTCTAAGAAAACACGAAAGTGGCAACGGTGGCACAGCCACATGGCACCTGAAAAATCTGAAACCTTTGTGCACATCTACAGGTCATTTAGCAATACCCTAGCACAGTTATAGAAGTACAGATGTATGGACATACAGACGGGAACTGGACAATGGGTGAAAGGCCAAATAGAGTACAGTACACCAGGTTTTATGTATGTACACAATCCGGCACCTGGCAAAGCTGGTTCAGTTTTCTTTTTTGTCTTTTGTCATTTTTATAGTCTCCTAAGGGGTATTTTCTTAGGATGTCTAAATTATGCTCTCTTTTTTAACTGGAGGTAAAGAGGAATATCAGGCAATTTGTATCACTTGGTAAGCTGAGAAAAAATAGGTGATACACTTTCGTTTCATCAATGAAATAGACTAGGAAAATTAAAAGCACTTCCCTGAATGAAAAAATTCCTGGAAATCTGCTGAGGATGCGTAGAAAACGTCCTAAAAGCATAGTTGAATCCATTTCCACTCCTGTATCTTCCAACTCCACCAGTTATTTTCAAATGAAAGAGTCAATGACACTGTAGCTTAACTTGTCTGTGTGTTGTGTTTGATGAAAAGGATAATGTTCAATGTTTATGAAAGGGTTACGAAATAAGACCAGAATTGTGATAATTGGGAATATGTTTATTTCTGTTCCCTGCAAGCTAACTTTACAATAATGAAAGTGTCAATGACACTGTAGCTCAACTTGACAAACTTGAACTTGGTAAGTTATAAATGAAATGGCAAAATTGAAGATCATTGGTACCAATGTCATTTTTTTTGCCAGTGGCAACATTTTTTGACAGAAACCGAAGAAAATTGATAGCTCCCATCTAGAGGCCTTCCCAAACAAGCATGCCAAGTTTCAAAGCAATCTGATTATAAATGTGCCCTGTAGGGTGTACAAAAGGGAAATATTGTGGTCTGACTAGACTAAATTCTAAGAACGTTGGCCGTGGCAACATTTTTTGACGGAAATGGAAGAAAATCAATAGCTCCCATCTGGAGGTCACCGTAAATAAGCATACCAGGTTTCAAAGCAATCTAATCATAAATGTGCCCTGTAGGGTTAGCCAAAGGGAAATATTGTGGTCTGACTAAACTATGTTCTAAGAATGTTGGCTGCGGCAACATTTTTTGATGGAAATTGAAGAAAATCGATAGCTCCCATCTAGAGGTCACTCCAAACAAGCATGAAAGGTTTCAAAGCAATCCGATCATAAATGTGCCCTGTAGGGTGTGCCAAAGGGAAATAATGAGTCTTCTGACTAAACTAAGTTCTAAGAACGTTGGCCGCGGCAACATTTTTTCACGGAAATTGAAGAAAATCGATAGCTCCCATCTAGAGGTCTCCGCAAACAAGCATACCAGGCTTCAAAGCAATCAAATCATAAATGTGCCCTGTAGGGTATGCCAAAGGGAAATATTGTGATCTGACTAAACTGAGTTCTAAAAACATTGGCCGCGGCAACATTTTTTGATGGAAATTGAAGAAAATCGATAGCTCCCATCTAGAGGTCACTCCAAACAAGCATGCCAGGTTTCAAAGCAATCCGATCATAAATGTACCCTGTAGGGTGTGCCAAAGGGAAATATTGAGTTTTCTGACTAAACTAAGTTCTAAGAACATTGGCCGCGGCAACATTTTTTGACAGAAATTGCAGAAAATCGATAGCTCCCATCTAGAGGTCTCCCCAAACAAGCATACCAGGTTTCAAAGCAATCTGATCATAAATGTGCCCTGTAGGGTGTGCCAAAGGGAAATATTGAGGTCTAACTAAACTAAGTTCTACGAATGTTGGCCGTGGCAACATTTTTTGGCGGAAATTGAAGAAAATCGACAGCTCCCATCTAGAGGTCACCCTAAATAAGCATACCAGGTTTCAAAGCAATCAAATCATAAATGTGCCCTGTAGGGTGTGCCAAAGGGAAATATTGTGGTTTGACTAAACTAAGTTCTAAGAACGTTAGCCGCGGCAACATTTTTTGACGGAAATTGAAGAAAATAGATAGCTCCCATCTAGAGGTCACCCCAAACAAGCATGCCAAGTTTCAAAGTAATCTGATCATAAATGCGACCTGTGAGGTGTGCCAAAGGAAATTGTGGACGTACGTACTAACGTACTAACATACTAACGTACTAACGTACGTATGTACGTACGTATGCCGACGGACGAGAAGTGATGGCAATAGCTCAGCTTGACTTTGTCAAGTTGAGCTAAAAATAATATGAGGTGTAGACTGTACTAAAGAATTGAGGGGTGGGTTAATGTGGCCCTCACAGTTAATGTATGTGGCCCTCACAGTTAATGTATGTCAATGAAAGTTACCAAGTTACAGCAAAATTATTCCAAAACGAGTCATCCTATCAAGTTACAATGAAATCCCTTCATAAATACAGCCTGTAGACTGTACTAAAGGTTTTTGGACTTCGAGCCTGTGTAGCCATCACGGTTGACCGATCGCAACCAAAAGGGGACGTCCTCATCTCAACATTATACTGAGTCATCCTACCAAATTACAATGAAATCCCTTCATAAATATGACCTGTAGTCTGTGTTAAAGTTTTTTGGGTTTTGGGCTCGGGCAGCCATCATGGTTGAATGATCACGACCAAAAGGGGACGTTCTCATCTGGGCATTATCTGCAGTAATCCCACCGAGCTACAATGAAATTCCTTCATAAGTATGAACTGTAGACTGTGCTAAATGTTTTTGGGCTTCAGGCCCCTGTAGCCGTCACAGTTGACCAATAACAACCAAAAGGGGAAGTTATCATCTAGACATTATATGGAGTCAACCTACCAAGTTACAATGAAATCCCTCCATAAATACGACCTATAGACTATGCTAATGATTTTCAGGTTTTGGGTTTAGGCAGCCATCACGGCTGAATGATCGCGACCAAAAGGGGACATTCTCATCTAGACATTATTTGGAGTCATCCTACCCAGTTACAATGAAATCCCTTCATAAATATGACCTGTTGACTGTGCTAAAGATTTTCGGGCTTCGGGCCCCTGTAGCCATCACAGTTGACCAATCGCGACCAAAAGGGGACATTCTCATCTAGATATTATATGAAGTCAACCTACCAAGTTACAATGAAATCCCTCCATAAGTACGAGCTGTAGACTGTGCTAAAGGTTTTCAGGTTTTGGGCTCGGGCAGTCGTCATGGTTGACAGATCGCGACCAAATGGGGAAGTTCTCATCTAGACATCATACGGAGTCATCCTACCAAGTTACAATGAAATCCCTCCATATTAAATATGACCTGCACACTACGCTAAAAGTTTTTGGGTTTCGGGCTTGGGTAACCATCACAGTTGACAGATCATGACCAAAAGGTCATCTAGATATTAAACAGAGGCTTTCTACCAAGTTACAATGACATCCCTTCATAAATACGGCCTGTAGACTGTGCTGAACATTTTCGGGTTTGGGGATCGGGCAGCCATCGTGGTTGAGCGATCGTGACCAAAAGGGAACATTCTCATCTAGACATAACCCCAAACCTGCATATGAAATTTCGTGATGATCGGACAAGAACTCCTGTTCTAAAGGAAAATGTGAACAGACGAACAGACTCACAGACTTCCACACGCATGATGGCAATAGCTTATCTTGACTTTGTCAAGTTAAGCTACAAAAATGCAACGAGATCACACACAAGACTTCTTTGTTATACTGGAAAAGAAGAAATTGACTTCCGGAGGTTTTGGCAGAAATTGGACAATGGGATGCTCTATTGTTCTGGATAAAAGTTACTAGGTTTTGTTTACAACACACAAATCTGCACCTGGTAAACCCAGTTAGGTTTCTTTTTTTTGATTTTAGTCATTTTTATAATCTCCTAAAGTTTTTCTTAGGATTCTTCTAAATCTGCCTACTTTTCCAACCAGGGGAGAATTAAGAGGATAAAGCAATCGTATTACTTTGTTAAGGAGGGGAAAAAATAGGTGAAACCGTTATACTTCGTAAGTCAAAAAATGACAAAGATGTTGAAAAAAAAATCACTTCCTTGAGAAATACTTCATAGAAACTGTTTGGAACACATCTATAACACTGCAGCAATGTTGAATTCCATAAAACACCTCAAGGAAAACTTCTAAACCTGCAGATAACTAAACATTTTTTATCAGAGCTTAGAATTTCACATCCTTCACAAGGACATGAAAACGAGGAAATTGATATTATTGCACAATACTGGTGGGAACTGGACAAAAGATGACAGGTCAAAAAGGGTACAATTCACCTTGTTTTTGTGTGCCTACACAAATCGGGGCCCTGCAAAACCAGTTCGGATTTCTTTTTTGTCTTTTGACAATTTTATAGTCTTCTAAGAGGTATTTAGAAACTCCGAATTCTTTTTCATCTGAGAGGAAGAGGAATATTAGACACTTTGAAAAGTGGAACCCTGTTAATTGAATAGCCACTTTGCCAATGAAAATTATTCAATAAACAGGGGTATTCAATTAACAGGGATTATGTAACTTTCCTGTATTTAGAGATAAACAAGATATAATAGATTAAATGTCTGCACTGAATGAACTGAGGCCAAATAGGTCAATAAACAAAGGAAAACTGGGGAGAGTGAAGGTAATTTCTCGACATGTTACAAGATTTTTTATTCAATTAACAGGAGTTTACTCTTTAACCTATATTCAATGAACAGGTCAAATTTGTACTGGAGGTATGGTAAATGGTTTTGTGTTGGGAAGTTATCTTCAATTAACAGGGTTATTCAGTTAAGAGATATCCAATTAAGTGGGCTCCACTGTATTACTTTGGTAAGTTGCAAAAAAATAGGTGACAAATTTTCAAAAAATAGACTAAGAAATTTTAAAAGCACTTCCCCGAATAATATTTCCTGGAATCATCCTGCGGTTGCATAGATAAAATCCTAAAAACACAGAATAATCCATTTCCACTCCAAAATCTTCCAAATCTACCAGTTTTTTAAAAAATTATCAGCAGAGAAAACCAAAATATATTTGTCTATTGTGTTGGAAAAGAGAGAGGAAACTGATTTCTGTAGGTTTTGGTGGGAACTGGACAATAGGTTGCTCTCCTCTTCAGGATACAGGTTACCAGGTTTTGTGTACCATACAAAAATTGGCACCTGGAGAACTCAGTTTGGTTATTTTTTTGATTTTAGTCATTTTTATAATCTACTAAGTCTTTTCTAAGGATTCTTCTAAATCTGTGACCTTGAACTTATAACCTTGGGTCAACAGAGTAATGAGGCTGCTCTGTGTTAAGTACAAACAACATCTGTCTGCTAAAACACTTTTGAGGACTGGACAAAGTTAGATCAGATGCATGGCCAGTGCATTGAACCTTGGGGTGATGAACCTGGGTCAAGGTCATGACACAACCTTGAGTCATGAGCAAGCATTAGTCAAGTGTGAACAACAAAATTATGAAAAATACAAAGTTAGAATGGATGAACAATCTGTGACCTTTTTCTTGGAGATAGGACATTCAGTGAACAATCTGTGACCTTTTCCTTGGAGACAGGACATTCAGTCAAGGTCTTGACACACCTTGGAGTCATAACCAATTGTGTTAAGTATGAACAAGATCGGTCCACTGAATCATTTTTCCAGAACCACTCAAACTTAGAAGACAGGATTGGTCCATGACCTTGCACTTGTGGTTATGCCCTTGGGTCAAGGTCATGACACACCAAGGTTAAAACATAGAAGTTCTGTCATGAACTGCGTGCAAATAGCATGTTGTATGTTATGAGGAACTTATGACCAAAACTCTTGTGACCCAATTAAGAATAAAATCCACCCTCCCCATGATTCTTATTCAGACCCCTAAGATTATTTAATTTTGCATGATTAATAATGATCAGTTACACCCAGGGATCTGATTGCACAAACAATATCACCAATTTCAATACTGGAAATGGATGACAGAAACCTGTATTGCCCTAACGTGCACTGCACTGCACAGCACAGCACTGCACTGCACTGCCTGCACTGCACTGCACAGCACTGCACTGCACATACACACTAACACCACCCATCGCCTTGACAAAGATTTCACAACATGACAACTCAATATTTATTTATTGGGGTTTAATGACACTTTTGACAGCCAGAGTCACCTCATGTCAGACAGTTTTATGGGTGGAGGAAGCCGGAGAACCCAGAGAGAACCACTAAGCATCGATGAGCAATTGTCAGCTCTTCAACATTCTAACTCTGTTCAAGCTCCGCTAAAGCAGGGTTACAGCAATTGAAGACATATGCACCATCGACGTGCAGTACCCCTTAGTACATGGCATCCATGGAGGCAACCGGGATAAAAGGCCTTGACCAAGGACACAACACAGGTCATCCTGGATGGGGAGCAAACTCGGGACCTCTAGCATAGAAGTCCAACAGTCTACCAATGAGCCACCACACTACCACTTGTGGTTATGACACCATCATGTGAAGTATGAACAAGATCGATCCACTGAATAATTTTTATGGACCAGACAAAGTTAAGAAGATCAAACAAACAGACAAATGGTTCGGTGACCCTAACCTTTGAGCTACAACCTTGATTCAAGATCAAGACATATCCTTGAGTCATAAACAATCATTGTGTGAAGTATATACCAGATCAGTCATTGAATAATTATGATGGAGCTGACAAAGTTAACAGGCACGGCTCGATTTAACTGGATTCACATAGCATTTTTCCCTTCAATTTCAAATTTTGCAATTCAATAAATGTCAGTCCAAAGTTAATTTTCATCAACAGCTAATCAATTTTCCCAAAATGAATAGTAAATTGCGATTCAAACTTTTCAGATTAAATCGAGCCCTGTTAACTGGGGCGCACACACAACAATCTGTGACCTTACCATGGACCTATGACTTTGGATAAAGGTCATGAAACAATTTTTTATGAACCCAACAAACTTAAGAGTTGTTGAACAAACTTTGGTAGCTATGACCTTGGGCCGAGAACATGACACACCCTTCAGACATAAGCAATCAGTGTGTGAAGTATGAACAGGATCGGTCTATTTAATTATTTGGTTATAGACAACTCAAACTTAGAATGGAGAATCAAACAAACAGTCTATGACTTTGACCTTAGAGCTGTGACATTATGTCAAAGTCAGGACACACCCTTGAGTCATAAGCAATCAGTGTGTGAAGTTTGAACAAGATCGGTCTACTGAATAATTTGATAAAAACAACAGGTGCTGTACTTCAGTGAAAGTCACATACAATGCTAACCTGGTGATAAATGGATTTTCCAGAAGATACACAAACGTGTCGTGTGTTAGCAGGGTATGCAAGTCAGGATCAATACTTACCTGATGATTAATGGATTTTAAAATCCAGAAAGCTGCAGCAGGTCAGGTATAATACTTACCTGATGATTAATGGATTTTAATTTCCAGAAAGCTGCAGCAGGTCAGGTATAATACTTACCTGATGATTAATGGATTTTAATTTCCAGAAAGCTGCAGCAGGTCAGGTATAATACTTACCTGATGATTAATGGATTTTAATTTCCAGAAAGCTGCAGCAGGTCAGGTATAATACTTACCTGATGATTAATGGATTTTAATTTCCAGAAAGCTGCAGCAGGTCAGGTATAATACTTACCTGATGATTAATGGATTTTAATTTCCAGAAAGCTGCAGCAGGTCAGGTATAATACTTACCTGATGATTAATGGATTTTAATTTCCAGAAAGCTGCAGCAGGTCAGGTATAATACTTACCTGATGATTAATGGATTTTAATTTCCAGAAAGCTGCAGCAGGTCAGGTATAATACTTACCTGATGATTAATGGATTTTAATTTCCAGAAAGCTGCAGCAGGTCAGCTATAATACTTACCTGATGATTAATGGATTTTAATTTCCAGAAAGCTGCAGCAGGTCAGCTATAATACTTACCTGATGATTAATGGATTTTAATTTCCAGAAAGCTGCAGCAGGTCAGGTATAATACTTACCTGATGATTAATGGATTTTAATTTCCAGAAAGCTGCAGCAGGTCAGGTATAATACTTACCTGATGATTAATGGATTTTAATTTCCAGAAAGCTGCAGCAGGCCAGGTATAATACTTACCTGATGATTAATGGATTTTAATTTCCAGAAAGCTGCAGCAGGTCAGGTATAATACTTACCTGATGATTAATGGATTTTAATTTCCAGAAAGCTGCAGCAGGTCAGGTACAATACTTACCTGATGATTAATGGATTTTAATTTCCAGAAAGCTGCAGCAGGTCAGGTACAATACTTACCTGATGATTAAAGGATTTTAATTTCCAGAAAGCTGCAGCAGGTCAGGTACAATACTTACCTGATGATTAATGGATTTTAATTTCCAGAAAGCTGCAGCAGGTCAGGTATAATACTTACCTGATGATTAATGGATTTTAGTTTCCAGAAAGCTGCAGCAGGTCAGGTATAATACTTACCTGATGATTAATGGATTTTAATTTCCAGAAAGCTGCAGCAGGTCAGGTACAATACTTATCTGATGATTAATGGATTTTAATTTCCAGAAAGCTGCAGCAGGTCAGGTATAATACTTACCTGATGATTAATGGATTTTAATTTCCAGAAAGCTGCAGCAGGTCAGGTACAATACTTACCTGATGATTAATGGATTTTAATTTCCAGAAAGCTGCAGCAGGTCAGGTACAATACTTACCTGATGATTAATGGATTTTAATTTCCAGAAAGCTGCAGCAGGTCAGGTATAATACTTACCTGATGATTAATGGATTTTAATTTCCAGAAAGCTGCCTGCAGCAGGTCAGGTATAATACTTACCTGATGATTAATGGATTTTAATTTCCAGAAAGCTGCAGCAGGTCAGGTATAATACTTACCTGATGATTAATGGATTTTAATTTCCAGAAAGCTGCAGAAGGTCAGGTATAATACTTACCTGATGATTAATGGATTTTAATTTCCAGAAAGCTGCAGCAGGTCAGGTATAATACTTACCTGATGATTAATGGATTTTAATTTCCAGAAAGCTGCAGCAGGTCAGGTATAATACTTACCTGATGATTAATGGATTTTAATTTCCAGAAAGCTGCAGCAGGTCAGGTATAATACTTACCCGATGATTAATGGATTTTAATTTCCAGAAAGCTGCAGCAGGTCAGGTATAATACTTACCTGATGATTAATGGATTTTAATTTCCAGAAAGCTGCAGCAGGTCAGGTATAATACTTACCTGATGATTAATGGATTTTAATTTCCAGAAAGCTGCAGCAGGTCAGGTATAATACTTACCTGATGATTAATGGATTTTAATTTCCAGAAAGCTGCAGCAGGTCAGGTATAATACTTACCTGATGATTAATGGATTTTAATTTCCAGAAAGCTGCAGCAGGTCAGGTATAATACTTACCTGATGATTAATGGATTTTAATTTCCAGAAAGCTGCAGCAGGTCAGCTATAATACTTACCTGATGATTAATGGATTTTAATTTCCAGAAAGCTGCAGCAGGTCAGCTATAATACTTACCTGATGATTAATGGATTTTAATTTCCAGAAAGCTGCAGCAGGTCAGCTATAATACTTACCTGATGATTAATGGATTTTAATTTCCAGAAAGCTGCAGCAGGTCAGGTATAATACTTACCTGATGATTAATGGATTTTAATTTCCAGAAAGCTGCAGCAGGTCAGGTATAATACTTACCTGATGATTAATGGATTTTAATTTCCAGAAAGCTGCAGCAGGCCAGGTATAATACTTACCTGATGATTAATGGATTTTAATTTCCAGAAAGCTGCAGCAGGTCAGGTATAATACTTACCTGATGATTAATGGATTTTAATTTCCAGAAAGCTGCAGCAGGTCAGGTACAATACTTACCTGATGATTAATGGATTTTAATTTCCAGAAAGCTGCAGCAGGTCAGGTACAATACTTACCTGATGATTAAAGGATTTTAATTTCCAGAAAGCTGCAGCAGGTCAGGTACAATACTTACCTGATGATTAATGGATTTTAATTTCCAGAAAGCTGCAGCAGGTCAGGTATAATACTTACCTGATGATTAATGGATTTTAGTTTCCAGAAAGCTGCAGCAGGTCAGGTATAATACTTACCTGATGATTAATGGATTTTAATTTCCAGAAAGCTGCAGCAGGTCAGGTACAATACTTATCTGATGATTAATGGATTTTAATTTCCAGAAAGCTGCAGCAGGTCAGGTATAATACTTACCTGATGATTAATGGATTTTAATTTCCAGAAAGCTGCAGCAGGTCAGGTACAATACTTACCTGATGATTAATGGATTTTAATTTCCAGAAAGCTGCAGCAGGTCAGGTACAATACTTACCTGATGATTAATGGATTTTAATTTCCAGAAAGCTGCAGCAGGTCAGGTATAATACTTACCTGATGATTAATGGATTTTAATTTCCAGAAAGCTTCCTGCAGCAGGTCAGGTATAATACTTACCTGATGATTAATGGATTTTAATTTCCAGAAAGCTGCAGCAGGTCAGGTATAATACTTACCTGATGATTAATGGATTTTAATTTCCAGAAAGCTGCAGAAGGTCAGGTATAATACTTACCTGATGATTAATGGATTTTAATTTCCAGAAAGCTGCAGCAGGTCAGGTATAATACTTACCTGATGATTAATGGATTTTAATTTCCAGAAAGCTGCAGCAGGTCAGGTATAATACTTACCTGATGATTAATGGATTTTAATTTCCAGAAAGCTGCAGCAGGTCAGGTATAATACTTACCTGATGATTAATGGATTTTAATTTCCAGAAAGCTGCAGCAGGTCAGGTATAATACTTACCTGATGATTAATGGATTTTAATTTCCAGAAAGCTGCAGCAGGTCAGGTATAATACTTACCTGATGATTAATGGATTTTAATTTCCAGAAAGCTGCAGCAGGTCAGCTATAATACTTACCTGATGATTAATGGATTTTAATTTCCAGAAAGCTGCAGCAGGTCAGCTATAATACTTACCTGATGATTAATGGATTTAATTTCCAGAAAGCTGCAGCAGGTCAGGTACAATACTTACCTGATGATTAATGGATTTTAATTTCCAGAAAGCTGCAGCAGGTCAGGTATAATACTTACCTGATGATTAATGGATTTTAATTTCCAGAAAGCTGCAGCAGGTCAGGTATAATACTTACCTGGTGATTAATGGATTTTAATTTCCAGAAAGCTGCAGCAGGTCAGGTATAATACTTACCTGGTGATTAATGGATTTTAATTTCCAGAAAGCTGCAGCAGGTCAGGTATAATACTTACCTGATGATTAATGGATTTTAATTTCCAGAAAGCTGCAGCAGGTCAGGTATAATACTTACCTGATGATTAATGGATTTTAATTTCCAGAAAGCTGCAGCAGGTCAGGTACAATACTTATCTGATGATTAATGGATTTTAATTTCCAGAAAGCTGCAGCAGGTCAGGTATAATACTTACCTGATGATTAATGGATTTTAATTTCCAGAAAGCTGCAGCAGGTCAGGTACAATACTTACCTGATGATTAATGGATTTTAATTTCCAGAAAGCTGCAGCAGGTCAGGTATAATACTTACCTGATGATTAATGGATTTTAATTTCCAGAAAGCTGCCTGCAGCAGGTCAGGTATAATACTTACCTGATGATTAATGGATTTTAATTTCCAGAAAGCTGCAGAAGGTCAGGTATAATACTTACCTGATGATTAATGGATTTTAATTTCCAGAAAGCTGCAGCAGGTCAGGTATAATACTTACCTGATGATTAATGGATTTTAATTTCCAGAAAGCTGCAGCAGGTCAGGTATAATACTTACCTGATGATTAATGGATTTTAATTTCCAGAAAGCTGCAGCAGGTCAGGTATAATACTTACCTGATGATTAATGGATTTTAATTTCCAGAAAGCTGCAGCAGGTCAGGTATAATACTTACCTGATGATTAATGGATTTTAATTTCCAGAAAGCTGCAGCAGGTCAGGTATAATACTTACCTGATGATTAATGGATTTTAATTTCCAGAAAGCTGCAGCAGGTCAGCTATAATACTTACCTGATGATTAATGGATTTTAATTTCCAGAAAGCTGCAGCAGGTCAGCTATAATACTTACCTGATGATTAATGGATTTAATTTCCAGAAAGCTGCAGCAGGTCAGGTACAATACTTACCTGGTGATTAATGGATTTTAATTTCCAGAAAGCTGCAGCAGGTCAGGTATAATACTTACCTGATGATTGATGGATTTTAATTTCCAGAAAGCTGCAGCAGGTCAGGTATAATACTTACCTGATGATTAATGGATTTTAATTTCCAGAAAGCTGCAGCAGGTCAGGTATAATACTTACCTGATGATTAATGGGTTTTAATTTCCAGAAAGCTGCAGCAGGTCAGGTATAATACTTACCTAATGATTAATGGATTTTAATTTCCAGAAAGCTGCAGCAGGTCAGGTATAATGCTTACCTGATTATGATGGGAACTTTAAATTCCAGAAGTTACACAAATGTTCAGTGTGTCAGTCAGGTAGAATACTAACCTGGTCATAAATGGAACTTTAAATTCAAGAGGATATATTTTCCAGTTCTCTAGAACTACATTATCCAACAGAATATCATCATGTATACCTAAAATGATGAGAAAAAAATAAAGGATCCAGAGCCCTTATTTTTGGGGAAAATTTGTGTTGCAGACTAACAGTACTTAGAGTCTGAGGCATGCAATCACACCTGCACATCCACTGCATACCTCACCCTATTCACAATGAAAATTAATGCCATAGAGGACTGATTTAGAGATTAACAGTGCTTAGAGTCTGAGGTGTGCAACTGCACCAGCACATCCACTGCATACCTCACCCTATTCACAACGTAAAATTAATGTTGTAGAGGACTGGTTTAGAGATTTACAGCGCTTAGAGTCTGAGGTGCGCAATTGCACTAGCACATCCACCGCATACCTCACCCTATTCACAAGGAAAATTAATGCCACAGAGGACTGATTTAGAGATTAACAGTGTTTAGTCTGAGGTGTGCAATTGCACTAGCACATCCACACCCTATTCACAAGGAAAATTAATGCTATTTATTTATATGGTGTTTAAAGTCCCATATTTCTGCACAATTTCTAACCATGACCACGACAGTTTTATGGGTGGAGGAAGCCGGACTACCTGGAGAGAACCACCTAGCAATGGCGAGCAACTGTCAGCTCCCCAACATACTAACTACACACAAGCAGGGTTAGCATTGGTTGAAGAGAGGTGCACGATTGACGTGCAGTACGCCTTAGTACACAACATCACCGTGCCCCCACGTGGGCAATGGGGGTGAAGTGTCTTGCCCAAGGACACAACGCGGTTGCCGCAGGTGGATTCGAACCGAGGACCTCTTGGCTAATTAATGCTATAGAGGACTGATTTAGAGATTAACAGTGCTTAGAGTCTGAGGCGTGCAATTGCACCAGCACATCCACCGCATACCTCACCCTATTCATAAGGAAAATTAATGCTATAGAGGACTGATTTAGAGATTAACAGTGCTTAGAGTCTGAAGCGTGCGATCGCACCTGCACATCTGTCGCATGCCTCACCCTATTCACAAGGAAAATTAATGTCGTAGAGGACTGGTTTGGAGATTTACAGTGCTTAGATTCTGAGGCGTGCGATCGCACCTGCACATCTATCGCATGTCTCACCCTATTCACAAGTAAAATTAACTGGTTGAGGGCTAGAAGCCACTATTATGCCTCTACTGAAAAATGCTGAAAGCCATTTTAGTGGCTTTACACTTTTTGCTTAGGCTTGTTGTTTTTCTTAGTAGTAAAAAATAAATGTTCATCTAAAATTGTTTGTTACAAATTATTGGAGAGTACCAACAGGTGCTCTCCAATAAATTATAACAAAAGAATTATTCATGAACAAAATCATGCTGAACTAAGGTTTCCCTTGTTGAAAAAAAATACTCATGTTTCAAATCACTTCTGAAAAATAATTTATCAATCAACCAGTTAATGCTGTAGAGTCGGGCTGGGTGGTTGATCGCTTCGGTTCATTTTTTTTTTCAAAACCGAAACCAACGAAAAACGAGATATTCAGTTTCAACAAATTTTCCAGAATTGGTAAGATTATGACCTCTCGATCACATGGGCTGTGCACATCAAAGGCAAAAATGTCAGGCAAATAATGGTGAAAATATTTCATTTATAAATAATATCAATACAAAACTTCATTAACCCTTTACCTAATATGAAAAGCAGACGACACTTGCAAAAAAAATTCTTGAATAACTATTTTTTTTCATTTTTTGTCTCAAAAACATAGGTTATGACCCCTCGTTGGAACGAGCTCGACGAGCTCGTTCCAACGAGGGGTCATAACCTATGTTTTTGAGACAAAAAATGAAAATATTTTGAAAATTAATTGCCGATTTTTTAGAATAGCGCTGGCCGGTTTTGGCCGTTACGTTGGGTAAAGGGTTAATTAGCACAGTGTAACTTGAAAATCTAGCATATTTTTTTTTATTATGGTCTTACCACAAGGTAAAAATAACAAATCAAAGTTCAAACTTGGGGAATAGGTCCACTGTTCCTGACTACTGGTAGTACGTAGTGTTGAGCAAACAACATTGCGGTCTCTATTGCGGTTCTTATTTTTATTTTCTATGAATTTACTCACATTCTCAAGTTATATGTTGTTTCTTTGTGTGTTTTATTTAAGCAACAACCTCACCCCAAAAGCCAGGAAACAAATGAAAATGCTTCAATGTTCATGTCATCAAAAAGTACATAAACAAAAGTTATTCAGTGTTTTAGTAATTATAAATATGCAGGTCTCGAGTGTTTATTTGTAAAAAATAAGAAAATAAAATATCAAATTATTGGAAAGCTAATAACCACAACAGAACTGCATACATCTGCCAACTTCATTCTATGTTGTCCCTATATCCCGATAGATTCTGTCTTTTGATTGGTCAGAATGTCTTGGACAAATAGCCATGGCAAAGGGAGCGCTCAACATTCAAGGTTTATGAGAGCGTGCAATATCCAGGGTATAAGTGTATGCGAAACATCGGGGGTATATGGTTTCAATGAAAGCTTTTCGCTTCAGCTCGCCTCATTACAAAAATCGAACAAAAAAAAACGAAAATAGTCACAAATATCATCAGCTTTCCGACAATACAATCATAAAAATAAAATAAGAGCAAATAATTCGTCCCCTGAGTACCAATGTGTTCTATGTGCCAGTAGGCACATAGAACACATTGGAACTCAGGGGATGATATGTCAACAAAATACTGTTTACTCGTTTCCTTAATGACCCAAGGGATGTAACTCTATCTGTTGTCTTCTGTAATTATAAAAACAAAATTATTATCACGAATTTGGTCCAAATGATTGTGGAGCTGAGAAATGGGTCCACAAATTTATTTCCACTATGTTGTATTGTGTTTCAAACGGGACAAAAACGCTATCTCCGCCAACATGTATGGTATATGGAGATTTAATACCTGGATGTCTCATTTAAACATCTTGCCTGAGGCTTGGTGTTTATAAACTGACATCCAGGTATTAAATTTCCATATACCATACATGTTGGCAGAGATAACTTATATTATTCCTCTTGGTAAATGTTTTGAGCTTCATTTCGGGGGCATAAAGGTACGAAAAGAAAAAAAATCAGGACAGCTGTTTAAATTCTGGGCAGGAGGGATGAAAAAATCAGGACAGGTGTTTAAATTCAGGGCGGGAGGAGATGAAAAAATCAGGACAGGTGTTTAAATTCAGGGCGGGAGGAGATGAAAAAATCAGGACAGTTGTTTAAATTCAGGGCGGGAGGGGATGAAAATTTAGCATATTTTATATTATGGACTTATCTGACAAAAGACTGAACATTGAGTAACCCTCTGACACAACACAGTGCAGAAGCTTCATAACTTGGATGACAAATGCAAACACATTTTATGTGACATGTGTACATTAGCCTCCAAAATGTGGATTTCTACAATATACTTTGAAAAACCAAAAACCAAACCAAAAACCAAGTTTTTGTACAAAACCAAAATCGAATTGAATTTTCAAGCTCTATTGTAGAGGACTGATTTGGAGATTTACAATGCTTAGAGTCTGAGGCGTGCAATCGCACCTGGACAATTTTTGCATGCTTCACCCTATTCACAAGGAAAATTAATGTTGTATAGGACTGATTTGGAGGTTAACAATGCTTAGAGTCTGAAGTGTGTGATCGCCCCCTACACATCTATCATATGTCTCACCCTATTCACAAGGAAAATAAATGTTGTATAGGACTGATTTGGAGATTTACAATGCTCAGAGTCTGAGGCGTGCGATCACCCCTACACATCTATCGCATGTCTCACCCTCTTCACAAGGAAAATTGATGTTCGAGTCTGAGGTGTGCGATCGCCCCTACAATCTATCGCATGTCTCACCGTATTCACAAGGAAAATTTATGTTGTATAGGACTGATTTGGAGGTTAACAATGCTTAGAGTCTGAAGCATGCGATCACACCTGCACATCTATTGCATGTCTCACCCTATTCACAAGGTAAATTAACGTTGTATAGGACTGATTTAGAGGTTAACAATGCTTAGAGTCTGAGGCATGCGATCACACCTGCACATCTATTGCATGTCTCACCCTATTGACAAGGAAAGTTAATGTTGTATAGGACTGATTTGGAGATTTACAATGCTTAGAGTCTGAGACGTGCGATCACCCCTACACATCTATCGCATGTCTCACCCTATTCATAAGGAAAATTAATGTTGTATAGGACTGATTTGGAGGATAACAATGCTTAGAGTGCGATCGCACCTGAACACCAAAGGATTGTGAAAAATGTGCACACTTCTGTGGCAGTATCCAAGAATGGGTTAAATGTATTTTAAACTGGCAAAATATAAATGTGGTTTGTCTTATATTTATTTATCTGGGAACAAAACATGATTTCCAGTTTGTGTTCAATCACAGTGAATTAAATCTACACTGATTATTTTATTGTTTTGTATTTATATCAGCTACATCAGTATTCAGAAGGTTAATCTTTCCTTCCAGTAAATGTCTGATTGTAAACTTCATATATCAGCTACATCAGTATTCACAGGGTTAATCTTTCCTTCCAGTAAATGTCTGATTGTAAACTTCATATATCAGCTACATCAGTATTCAGAAGGTTAATCTTTCCTTCCAGTAAATGTCTGATTGTAAACTTCATATATCAGCTACATCAGTATTCAGAAGGTTAATCTTTCCTTCCAGTAAATGTCTGATTGTAAACTTCATATATCAGATACATCAGTATTCAGAAGGTTAATCTTTCCTTCCAGTAAATGTCTGATTGTAAACTTCATATATCAGCTACATCAGTATTCACAAGGTTAATCTTTCCTTCCAGTAAATGTCTGATTGTAAACTTCATATATCAGCTACATCAGTATTCAGAAGGTTAATCTCTCCTTCCAGTAAATGTCTGATTGTAAACTTCATATATCAGATACATCAGTATTCAGAAGGTTAATCTCTCCTTCCAGTAAATGTCTGATTGTAAACTTCATATATCAGCTACATCAGTATTCACAAGGTTAATCTTTCCTTCCAGTAAATGTCTGATTATAAACTTTATATATCAGCTACATCAGTATTCACAAGGTTAATCTTTCCTTCCAGTAAATGTCTGATTGTAAACTTCATATATCAGCTACATCAGTATTCACAAGGTTAATCTTTCCTTCCAGTAAATGTCTGATTGTGAAGTTCACTGCCTGAGACTACTCTCATAGAAGTCATGAAGTGAGTAGTGTTAGTTGAACTGATTTTCCATTGGTCAATTTAGTTCAACAGCATCCAGTTTAGGATATTCCTCTTCTTATATTCTATGTGTATGGTGGTGTTTCACTTTTGAAAATTCATTGTGGCTGTTAGATATATAAAATAAAAATGTTATCATCTTTGTGGTATTAAAATTCATAGAGATTCATGGATTTTCATGGGAGTGATTAAGGACATCTTTTTCATGTTATCAGGTATTTTATTACTTTATATCAATTAAGGGCCTATATAAGTAATGAAATTTTGTTTATTTTGAAAATTCTCACCTCTGATATTCCTTCAATTTAAATTAGATATACACAAAATGTACATCAAAATGAAGGTTGGGATGTATAGAACACGAAACACATGTGTAATCAACTCACAGAGTCGACCACAGGCACCACTGGTTCCTGGAAGTCTGCTGCCGGATTCGCACCAAAACTGATAATTTAATAATATTTCACGAAAACAACTTGTGGCCAAATGTGCTCTACATATCCAAGAATAAAGCTAGGGGATAAAAAATTCCAAAGTCTTTACTTTTGTTTACGTATGAGTATACTTTCGATTTCCAGTCAACGTCATCGGACAGAAAAAGCATTTAAAACAACGCCATCTAAAATCAAATAATGAAAAAGATCGCCTTCAAACAGTATACTGTTATTAGATAGAGATTGCACAGTTGCCGTATTCAATGCAAGGTATCATGATACCTGTTGAAATTTCTTAGAATTAAGATTTTGTTTTTCGATGGAAATTCGAGGTAACGAGTGATTTGTGCATGTCTGTCGAGCATGGCAACCATCTTCAATAAAAAATGCTGACAGTGTTGTCCTTTTCCAAAATGCAGTCCTATCGCTGTATTCGAAAGTGTTTTGAATGCCTAGCTTTGTTCTTGGATGTATGAAGCACATTTGGCCACAAGTTGTTCTGATGAAATATTATTTTATTATCAGTTCTGGTGCGAATACGATAGCAGACTTCCAGGAACCAGTGGTGCCTGCTGTCAACTCTATGAGTTGATTACATATGTGTTTCGTGTTCTATACATCCCAACCTTCAGTTTGATGTATAATTTGGGTATATTTAATCAGAATTTAAGGAATATGAGAGGTGAGAATTTCAAAATAAACAAAATTCCATTACTTATATAGCCCCTTAATTTTCTCTCTTGAGGGGGTTGGCAGCCTGGACAAAGTATCATGATTGCTACTTTGTCTTGACTGTCATGTCCACAAGCTGGTTCTGAATTGGAACATATTAATTTTTATCATATGACTCGTCCGTTTTGTTCACTTTAAAACATTTGATATTTTGTTTTCATATTAATCAGTGATAAATAAATCCTTCCATCAATTTCATTGGTTAGTTTCAAAACTGGACAATTTGATTGGCTAAACAAAATACAACTGGGTCACATTTGCATAATTTCAGCAAGGGGAATTTACATTATCTGTCCTATTTTTAGGGTGGGTTATATTGTATTAATCTTTTACCTAACATAACAGTGAAAACCGTCTCGCACAATACAAGAAAAACGCCATTGATACTGATGTCGCGCTTGTTCCAATGAGGGGGTCATAACCTATGTTTTGGAAGCAAAAAATGAAAATTTTTAGTTATACGAGAATGTTTTTTCCAAGTGCCGTCTGCAACTCAAGTTAGGTGATGGGTTAAAAAGTCATACTAAGAGGCTAACTTGTGCGTGTGTGTGTCATATGATAAATAGAATATGAAATGAATGTTTTTCTCATATAATATTTATGAAACTCATCCGAATTTTCCGTTTGGGTGAGCCAGAGGCTCACCCAAACGGAAAATTCTTAGACTCATTTCATAAATATGTTATGAGAAAAACACTCATTCCATATCCTCTATATATATTTATCAAATTTAATTATTTATTCAAATAACTGTTCAGCGTAAGCACTTTTATTAAACTTTAGATATATTGCCTTGGCTGTTTAGATTGTCAATAAATCCTAATAAACAAGTAACAATTTGTTTCGGATCGTAATTCATAATTATTGTATTTTGTAAGTCTTAAGTTTTGACACAGTTTTCACTATTTGTTACTTTGTTCAGTTGTTTGTTCATGAAGTCTGAGTGATCCGATGTGGTCTACTTTGGCTGACCACAGTCGATCCTCCAGCGCCGTGAAAAGGCTACCCTATAATTTCACTGCAGGCAGCATTTATTTTTACCCATCACTCCTATCATTTTCTTTAGTATGTAGGAACTTTGATGTTCTTGTGTCAGATGATACAGCCTTTCATAATGTAAACACTGGAGCTCGTCACACTGAGAGTAGGCATTGTGCATGTATATATTTTAACTGTTTTATCAAATCTTAACGGTACATTTCCCCATAAGAGCTTTAGTATATATATTAATGTGACTTTCCAGTCATATGTCTTGGGAAGTCATGTAGTGCTACTCTATCATGGTAGACTCATCTGTGATAATTAGACTTGGGAGCCAATGTGCATCATGCAGGTCTCCTGTTATTAACAACACCAGATCAAATGATTGGTCATACATGAGTTCTTTCTTTCTTGTGTTGTCACTTTGTAGTTTTCATTTTGCTCAAAGTGAAATTTAGCCTTTATTCTAAATAGTTAGGCTTTATCTCAATAAGCTGGCTTTGTGATATACAGATTATTATGATAATGTGCATGTCCTGTGATTTGTATCAGATTCGAGGTGGTGTCCAGAATGGGATCTCAATGAGTCGGCTTTGACGGCGAGTTGTGATCCTATTTTTGGACACCACCGAGAATCTCATGCCAATCACATGACATGCACAATATCATAATTAATTTATCTAACAATTCTGTCACATAAACAGATTAAAATCTTAAATGATTAACACAGTTTTTGACATAATGTTGGGCAAGAAAAAGTAAAAAAAAAAAACCCATATTTTATGGAACAATATTGGTGTGCACTTTAACAAACAATGAGTAACGTGGTCACTGCAAATTTTCAAGTTGCGTAGTAAAATAATTCGCTCTCAATGTCACTTCCTATGATGATACGCTTGAATTTTCAAGTGTGTAATATTTAATTGTGCAGTTTATTGTGGTGATGTGTGTGTGGGGGGTCATTGGCTATTAATAGTTCTGTTTCTAATTGTAAGGACTTTTGTTTTATTTTGTAATCGATCAGCTGAATCGATCACTGAATCACACATAGAATGTATGCATGCGCCTGTTATGATAACCTGTCACGTTACCAAAAACGTGTCGTATATATGATATGGAATCAGAATGAGTCATCTATATGATACGGAATCGGAACACATTATGTGATACACACTGTTTTTCGTGTTTTTCAGGCCAAAATCAATATGATTGTCAGATATATGTATAGTGTGCCCAGTATTTAATTTATTTTATATTATAGTCAACTGCAGGATTCTTTTGTGTTATTCTTCACTATTCCTGCGGTTACACCTCAACCTTTCTAAAATGCAGCTCTGTACACTGGTGTGATGGTTAATCAATTTGCTCAGTAGGTAGAGGTGCAGACTGCAAGCCGAGAGGTCCTCAGTTCGAATCCCACCTGTGGCAATTGTGTTGTGTCCTTGGGCAAGACACTTCATCTCCACTGCCTGCGTGGGGGCATGGCGACGTTGTGTACTAAGGCGTTCTGCACGTCGATGGTGCACTTGTCTTCAACCAATGCTAACCCTGCTTGTGTGGAGTTAGTAGTTTGGGGAGCTGACAGTTGCACGCCGTTGCTCGGTGGTTCTCTCCGGGTACTCCGGCTTCCTCCACCCGTAAAACTGTCACGGGCATGATTAGCCATTGTGCATAAATATGTGACCTTAAACACCAATAAATAAATAAATAATCAATTTGCCAATAAAATGCCTCATCAAATGTCATTATTAAAACTCGAAAGCAGTGACCCAAGTCCACCAGCAGAAGCTCCAGTAACTGCCCAACCTCTGCTTCAGATATATATGAAGACACCAGAGAATAAAATCTCGCATTTTGAGAAAATCTATTTACCGTTTGGATACAATCAAGAATATCGATTACAGTGGACGGGTCATTTTTCCAAATATGTAATTCAGAGATGATCAGCTATGACACCTTGCGAAATTTCCACCAATGAAGCAATGGGGTAATCCTGGTGTTTCATTGGTAGAAATTTTGCTATGTGTCATAGCGGATCATCTCTGAATTACATGCGTGGAAAAAATGACAACCCTCAGAATCTGAATCATCCACGATGGCCCAACTCAAGCCAGAAAATAAGCAGACTGTCATCTGCAAAATGAGGTCCCCAGAGGGTGGATTTAGTGATGCTACCCTGCACGGCTTTTTTTTTCGACCCCAACTTTTTTTTTTCTGTCTTGGCTCCCGAAATCTCAGTGTTGGAAGGTTTGGGCAACAAAATTTTGCGAGATTAATTTTTCCATTCATGTCTCATTCACGCAAGTGTGATTACAATAGAAGCAGCAAATAACAGATAAAATAATAATTCAAACTTTTTTTGTCTGATTTGAATTAACATCCACCTAAATGTGCATGAAACCTGAGAAAATCCCGAGATTAAACAAAAAAAAAACAAACACTTTTACGGGACTTTGAAAGCATGCTTGTCAACTGATGGGGAAATTCCCTTTAATCCCACAATACTATACGCGGGTACATCTGATCCTAACATCTGAATAAATGCTACACAAGACACAGAAACTGCCATCAAAATAAATGTACGAAATAAAATAAAATGTGTACCTGTGTCTACGTGGAGAGGTGGGGGGGGGGGGGGGGTGCATTCCATTTCTGAAATATCCAAAACTGAAATGTTTTTTTTTCTCAATTTTTTTCTTTGAGACAACCCTTGCATCAAAAATTCACACCCCACAATATGAGCGAAACGTCCTAAAATTTTATCAACAAAAAATCCAAAATGTCTATGTACGAAACATCCAGCACCCACATGATGGGTCCAAGTCGTTCAGTCCCCTAACATAGTGGGATGTTTCGTCCTCGAGACAATAGCAAATCATTAAGATGATATGGGATGTTGGATTTTTTTCATGATGTAACAAGACATGATCACATCCTTAGAAATGGTTTGCCAAACCAGTTTTAATGATACACATCACATGTTCACATTAAGTTGTGGATTTGTTTTTGCCTAAAAAACATCTAGGTAGATAAGAAACACATTCCACTGGAAAGTGCTTTTTATCTACCTAGATTTTTTTTTTCTAAGCAAAAGTAATCAACTAAGGTCGCCATTGGAAAGACTGTAACAACATAAAATTACCCCAAAAGGCCCGACCTCAATATCGAGGAGACTTTTTCCAGGCCCCCAGCAGGCCCCGACCTCAACATCTGGGGGACTTTTTTTAGGCAAGGCAAGCCCTGCACTTGATTGATTAATAGTCGAGTGTCCCTGCTGCTAAATGTGCGAATCCCTCAGTCCCGATAATCGTCCAATCTGTGCCGTTTTCTGTTCAATTACTGCACTTTTGTTTCAAGAGTTTGCAGCAGGAACACTCAACTGTCAATCGAGTGTGCATATTCAGCACGCGCTCTTATGTTAATTAGATGTTTACACATGAAACCGGGAGCGCGGTGGCTGAGTAGGTAGAGGTGCAGGCTGCAAGCCGAGGGGGTCCCCGGTTCGAATCCCACCTGTGGCTACCGCGTGGTGTCCATGGGCAAGACACTTCATCTCCATTGCCCGCGTGGGGGCACGATGGTGCCGTGTACTAAGGCATACTGCACGTCGATGGTACGCATGTCTTCAACCAATCTAACCCTGCCTGTGCTGCAGTGCAGAGTTACGATGTTGGGGAGCTGGCAGCTGCTCGTCGATGCTCGGTGGTTCTCTCCAGGTACTCCGGCTTCCTCCACCCGTAAAACTGTCACGGTCATGATTAGCCATTGTGCATAAATATGAGACCTTAAACAACAATAAATAATAAATAATAATACACGTGAAACCTAAACTAACATTGTGGATTTAAAGGCTCTTAATTTCATTACGTTGATTGATAGAATATTCAATACACATCATGACATGCATAGATTATTAGATTAATGCCTGACGATCATAAAGGTACTGTATTTTTTTCAATATTTTACAAAAAAAAGTGTTTTTATGGACTTGTAACGAGGCCCACTTTTCTCAAAACAGCGCTAAAAGTTACTAAAACCTCACTCGCGCACAATTTTCAAACTCAAAAGACTGAATGAGGCGTATGTGTTATTAACATCAACATCAAGGTTTTTTGTCCAAAAAAATCGAAAATCGATATCAAAGTCAAATTTCAACACCGAGACAGGTCTAGTGCAATCAAATAATGTGATAAGACACAACTTTTGACTAACTTTTTGTGGTTCCAGATGAACATCTGTTCGGTCATCTGTTTTTTCATTTAGATAAACACCAAAGGAACAATAAAATCATTCCTCTGAAATTTTGGCCTGAGAGACTGTAGAAGGACCAACACATTGGATTAAACTTCCAGCAATTCTCATACTGGAGCAGTTACCCACCTCTTAAGTATTGAAATATTTAGCGGTTCACACATCAATATCACTTTATTCACATACCAATCAGGGACCGACCTGAGCATTTAAAAATAAGAGTCAGACTTGGAGCCTACTTTTGATATGCGAGATTTACTTCTTAACTGTGGAGAGCTAAATTATTGTTGATTGTCAAAATTTGTACATGTGTTTTGCCTTGTTACACTTTATAGGAGAGTGCCTATAGGCAGCCCCGCCCCATCTCCTCCTCCGCTTTTGGCACTCTCTCATAGATTGTAAGAAGGCAAATTTCAAAACCGCCCTAACCTTCATACAAGCATAAGGTCCAAATTTGGGTATCAGCCACCCTACCAGCTAACTGTAGTTAGCTGGTAGGGTGGCTTATACCCAAAATTTCAAAACCGCCTAGCCCTTACCTTCATACAAGAATAAGGCCCAAATTTGGGTATCAGCCACCCTACCAGCTAACTGTAGTCAGCTGGTAGTTAGCTGTAGTTTGCTGGTAGGGTGGCTTATACCCAAAATTTCAAAACCGCCTAGCCCTAACCTTCATACAAGCATAACGTCCAAATTTGGGTATCAGCCACTTTACCAGCTAACTGTAGTTATATTACTTTTTGATCCCGATCTTCATTTTGGAAGCTTTCAGCCATGTAGGACATACATTTGTACATTTAATTACATCGTTTTTTGTCATACAGCTGTTTCTCATATGTTTGAAAAATAATTTTCTTATACCACAATAGCCATTCATTTCACAATAGTTCCAAGTCAAGTCTTGGCTACCAAAGTAACCAATGGACGAAACAGTGTCTTTTGGTTACAAGTCAACTTAGAAGAATATATTTAAAATTCAGAAGCCAAATCAGAATTTTAGTTGTCAAATTCACACTGGCTACTTTCTAGGTCGGTCCCTGTGACCAATCCTAAAGGTCCTCACTGAACATGAATGTCAACTTATGTGCACTGGAGATCACCAAACTGTTACCATCAATGAACGACCAACTCCCATTTATGACAAGATTTTGAAAGCATCGACCGGTGAGAGCTATTTTTCAGTAAAACTAACAATTTTTACCTGTTGATAGCAACCACAGAAGCTACAATTACATCCTGGTTGGATTGTGTTGCCTATATTCACTGTATTGTTTTGCACTTGTTTTGCACTTGTTTTGACATAATATTTTTAGCTCACCAGACTGAAAGTCAGTGGGAGCTATTGCCATCACTTGGCATCCGTCATCTTGTGCATGTCATCCGTTAACTTTTGAAACTTGTCTTCTTAATCAAAACCACTGCACTAAATTCAAACGTATATGGCACGTACCATGTTTCGAGTACCCTTTCTACTTTGTTCAAATGAAGCTGCCGCCATCCTCAGGCTGGGGTTAATGCCCCAAAAGCCTAAAAATCTTTGAAAATCTTCTCATCAGAGAATGCTTTGATATTTGGTGTGGAACTTCCTTTGGAGGTGAAGATTAAAGTTTATTTAAAGTTGGTTGGTTAATATGTGGGTTCTCTGTGGTAGCATGCCAACTTTAGGCTCCAACCCAAATTTCTATTTCAAGAACCGATGAGCTGATTTTAACCAGATTTGGCATGTAGTACAATTGGGTGATAAGTACTTGATTGATGCTTGAAAAAGTTTTCTGCAGTTGTGTGGGAGCCCCAGGAGCTAAAAATACAAAAAAATTCAAATGCCCATTTTTCAAAAGCTGCTCAGACCAGAAAATTGTTTTTTGGTATGAAGCTTCCTGTGGACCAGTCAAATGGCATGAAGCAAAACAAGTGCTATCGTTTTTGTCATGGCGATGCTGATTTTAACACTGTTGGTAATGGGAAAATACCAAGTCGTTATCTTTCTTGTGCTCCATCAACTGAGTATTCTTCTTCAGAACCATTGGGCCAAATCTGAACTAATTTGGTACAAAGCATCTTGGTGAGGTGTACTCTTCCAAATTTTTTCCAAAAAATTTACTATTCCTTTTGGGGTAGGGTTAATGCCCCCAGAAGCCTGAAATGCTTTAAAAATCATCCTTTCATAAATAACTTGCAATAATGCTTAGATTTTTGGTATGGAACTTACTTTAGTGATTCCAATTTTTTTCAAAGGAACTCAGAAGGACAATATTTGGGTTCCCCATGGGAGAATGCGCATTTTTCCCCTCTTGGAGAGGGACAGAGACCCCAGAAGCTAAAAGCAAAAAAAAAATTCATACACTTTTTCAGACTTCACAAAACAGAGCTTTGTTTTTGCTAAGAGGCTTTCCTAGGACCAGCAAAAACAAATGGCCAAAAAATTACTTTTCGTTGTGTCACGGCAAATCAAAACATTGATCTTGCTCTCCATCACTTACTGACACACTCATCTCTTTTGACAACTTGAGCCAGGTGAGCGTTTTTGGCTCACTTGAGCCTCTAGTTTTAATTCATCTTGGCCATAATTATTACTATGATAATGCAGGGAATTAGTTTTTAATTTCCATTCCATGTGATAAAATGGTAAAGAAATATTTTACAAACAAACTTGGTAGTGGCTTACAGCACTCAACCAGCTAGTCTAGGGCTGCACAGTATATCGATAAACCGATACATACCAGTATTCAAAACAATATCGAGTGAATACCGGTGTAATTACAGAAATATTGGTTTATCGTCATTGTATATTTACCCACAATTTAATTTTCAAGATGTCTTGAGTTTTTTAACTGTAGCCCCGAACGAATGACGCTTTATCCAAGGAATCTTCTGCTTGTGCCCTCGTAATATACAAATTCAATAGTTGAAAAAATAATTTTAAAAAATTTCAACAAAACTATATCATGTGACCCCTCTTTGGAACGAGCTCGTCGAGCTCGTTCCAAAGAGTGATCACATGATATAGTTTTGTTGAAATCTTTGGGGTGTGGCTGTAGGTGGTGATTTCATTTTCCGCATGGTTTATTGTGGCTGTAGGTGTTGATTTAATTTTCCACATGGTTTAGTGTGGCTGTAGGTGGTGATTTCATTTTCCACATGGTTTAGTGTGGCTGTAGGTGGTGATTTCATTTTCCACATGGTTTAGTGTGGCTGTAGGTGGTGATTTCATTTTCCGCTTGGTTTAGTGTGGCTGTAGGTGTTGATTTCATTTTCCACATGGTTTAGTGTGGCTGTAGGTGGTGATTTCATTTTCCACATGGTTTAGTGTGGCTGTAGGTGGTGATTTCATTTTCCGCATGGTTTAGTGTGGCTGTAGGTGGTGATTTCATTTTCCGCATGGTTTAGTGTGGCTGTAGGTGGTGATTTCATTTTCCGCATGGTTTAGTGTGGCTATAGGTGTTGATTTCATTTTCCACATGGTTTAGTGTGGCTGTAGGTGGTGATTTCATTTTCTGCATGGTTTATTGTGGCTGTAGGTGTTGATTTAATTTTCCACATGGTTTAGTGTGGCTGTAGGTGGTGATTTCATTTTCCACATGGTTTAGTGTGGCTGTAGGTGGTGATTTCATTTTCCGCTTGGTTTAGTGTGGCTGTAGGTGTTGATTTCATTTTCCACATGGTTTAGTGTGGCTGTAGGTGGTGATTTCATTTTCCACATGGTTTAGTGTGGCTGTAGGTGGTGATTTCATTTTCCGCATGGTTTAGTGTGGCTGTAGGTGGTGATTTCATTTTCCGCATGGTTTAGTGTGGCTGTAGGTGGTGATTTCATTTTCCGCATGGTTTAGTGTGGCTGTAGGTGTTGATTTCATTTTCCACATGGTTTAGTGTGGCTGTAGGTGGTGATTTCATTTTCCGCTTGGTTTAGTGTGGCTGTAGGTGTTGATTTCATTTTCCACATGGTTTAGTGTGGCTGTAGGTGGTGATTTCATTTTCCGCATGGTTTAGTGTGGCTGTAGGTGGTGATTTCATTTTCCACATGGTTTAGTGTGGCTGTAGGTGGTGATTTCATTTTCCGCATGGTTTAGTGTGGCTGTAGGTGGTGATTTCATTTTCCGCATGGTTTAGTGTGGCTGTAGGTGTTGATTTCATTTTCCACATGGTTTAGTGTGGCTGTAGGTGGTGATTTCATTTTCCACATGGTTTAGTGTGGCTGTAGTTAGTGTGGCTGTAGGTGTTGATTTCATTTTCCACATGGTTTAGTGTGGCTGTAGATGGTGATTTCATTTTCCACATGGTTTAGTGTGGCTGTAGGTGGTGATTTCATTTTCCGCATGGTTTAGTGTGGCTGTAGGTGGTGATTTCATTTTCCGCATGGTTTAGTGTGGCTGTAGGTGGTGATTTCATTTTCCACATGGTTTAGTGTGGCTGTAGGTGGTGATTTCATTTTCCACATGGTTTAGTGTGGCTGTAGTTAGTGTGGCTGTAGGTGGTGATTTCATTTTCCGCATGGTTTAGTGTGGCTGTAGGTGGTGATTTCATTTTCCGCATGGTTTAGTGTGGCTGTAGATGGTGATTTCATTTTCCACATGGTTTAGTGTGGCTGTAGGTGGTGCCGCATGGTTTAGTGTCGCTGTAAGTGGTGACACATGGTTTAGTGTCGCTGTAGGTGGTGCCGCATGGTTTAGTGTGGCTGTAGGTGGTGACGCATGGTTTAGTGTGGCTGTAGGTGGTGACGCATGGTTTAGTGTGGCTGTAGGTGGTGACGCATGGTTTAGTGTGGCTGTAGGTGGTGACGCATGGTTTAGTGTGGCTGTAGGTGGTGACGCATGGTTTAGTGTCGCTGTAGGTGGTGATTTCATTTTCCGCATGGTTTAGTGTGGCTGTAGGTGGTGATTTCATTTTCCACATGGTTTAGTGTGGCTGTAGGTGGTGACGCATGGTTTAGTGTCGCTGTAAGTGGTGACGCATGGTTTAGTGTGGCTGTAGGTGGTGACGCATGGTTTAGTGTGGCTGTAGGTGGTGACGCGTGGTTTAGTGTCGCTGTAGGTGGTGACGCATGGCTTAGTGTGGCTGTAGGTGGTGATTTCATAGAACAGGCATGTAATAAAATAACACAGTGACATTACATTTCAAAACTTCCTTGTTGTCACTTTCCATTACTGTAATTTATCCCATAAATGGCTGTTTATTTTAACAAAAAAGGCCTTGGATAAATTTTTGCTTTAATTACCTAGTAGGGTGATAAATTTTGCCTGTAGGTTTAACACACAAAAAATTTATCACCCTAGTAGGGAGTTGGAAACGGACTATACTCTGTTAACCTCTGGCGTTCCATTTGAAAGGTCGAGATATATTGACCTGATTTATGCGTATCAGAAATCTGTGGAAACGAAGCGATGATCATCACTTAAACATAATTAAATGAGTTATACCTGTATAAGATTATATGCCGCATTTAAGACGTCCATTGCGAGTAAACAATAAAGAATACTCATAATTAATTAACAAAAGTATTCAAAAATAAAATTCGATTTTAAAATACCTAATACCAGTAGTGACTGGTGTAGTGTTAATTTGGGGATGTACATATGCTCGATGGGGCGGTACCTCACATCGATAAACAATTATTCTGTTTCAGGAGAGAAAGAATGTGAAAGATGTTCTTTAATTATGAGTAACCTTACCTCTCCTCCCAGCACAGCAACACGTAACACGAAGTACACTCTGCACAATTCCAATTCAACTGAATTCACAGATTGTCAAAATAATTTGAACACACTTGTATCACACGCTGTTGAACCCATGGCTTCCAGACACGAATCTCGGGTAACCGCAATAACTATTTCCTCATTAGAACGAAATGGTGGCACAAGTGTTAACATTCACGACTTCCATTTGCAGCATACTGACCTCTCGAATCCAACCATATTATTGAATAGTTTATTTCACGGACGTATAAACATTAACACTTTAAACATCAACATACAAAAATGAACTGACATTCGTGACCTGCTTTGAAAGTGGCCCAATTGCTCTCATCCACTCAATGCTATATGAACACGTTGTAATGTAGCATAATTAACAGTTCAATTGTTGTTTTCTTTAAAAGGTTTGTAAGTATTACAAAATGCCTGTACAAAAGAATATAGATTGCTCATTTAATCAATAAAGGATTTTTGCAAGTTTAGCTGACGTTTGTTGGGGAATTATTTTTAGACAGAAATGTATCACTGCGCCTTATTTATTTTTTACAATGTTCTCTTGTCGATCGAAATGGACCAATGTACTCCTCACTTCGAGATATGTTTTGTAATAACTGCACGATTTTGCTGCAACCTCTTTGTAAAGGATTTATGGGATAAACAAAATAAATAAAAAGTGTTTTCAAGTAAAAAATTTATTCTACTCGTAGGATTAAGACTCAAACCGACTTGCCAGAGGCTCGTCAGTTTCATTCTTAATCCTACTCGTAGAATAAATTTTTTACTTGAAAACACTATACGTTTATTCTATATTTGTCTTCATTTTTTTCAATTCCAGGCAACATAGATTGTTTGTTGAAGAAAATTAGGCGGATCGTTTGTTGCAGCATTATCAGTTTTTATAAGAGAATCGGGGGTCGATATAGTTTTTAAAAATTAAACAGTAGTTTATTAACTTGGAAAAATTTTGATTAGCATTTCCAATTGTTTATGTTTTGTCATGTGAAATTGATTGGCTATAGTTAACAATTGATTGGAAAATCGCTATGAGAAACAGTTAAATCGAGCCCTGATGGGAATTGCTTGTGATAACGAGTTCCACAGACAAGCAAACATGCTGGTTTTGAAAAAAACGTGTTACTTTTATTGTTATTGCATTAGTGAAACAAGATCTTTTTTCGCCAAATTGTTATTGCTAATGATATTCCAGTTTGCAGCTGTGTTTTGGTAAAATCAAGTGATTGCAGCCACATAAATAAATTTATTTATTGGGGTTTAAGGTCACATTCTTATGCACAATGGCTAATTGTGACTGTGAAAGTTTTACTGGTGGAGAAAGCCGGAGTACCCGGAGAGAACCGCCGAGCAATGATGAACAGCTGTCAGCTCAACATTCTAACTCTGTTCAAGCTCCGCTCAAGCAGGGTTACAGTGGTTGAAGACATGTGCACCATCGACGTGCAGTACGCTTTAGTACAGAGCGTCATCGTGCCAACATGTAGGCAACCGGGATAAAGTGCCTTGCCCAAGGACAGAACGCGGGTCGTCCTGGATGGGGATCAAGCTTGGGACATCTAGCATGGAAGTCCAACAATCTACCACTGAGCCACTGTGCTCCTACATAAATAAATAAGAGGCAACATTGGTTAATGATTGAATATTCAAACTATGGAGATATATTAGTTTTACCTTTTCTTTGTCTGTTCAATACATTTGATTCAAATCTAACAAAATTTACTCTGCCTGTATTCTCAACAACAATATCAAGTATTTTTTCTCCCTGTAATAAGAAACAATAACTAAATGAATATAATGGCGTGGCGGGGGTTCGAACACACGCCGAGAGAGTTTCCTTTGGCACCAACCGCCCTGCGAAACTAGACTGAACCATGCACACCACTTAGCCACCGACAGACTCCAGACACGCACACCACTTGGCCACCGACAGACCCCAGGCAGGGGTCTGTCGGTGGCCGAGTGGTGCGCATGGTTCCGTACAGTTTTGCTAAGTGGTTGGTGCCGAAGGAAACAAGCATGGGTTCGAACCCTGCCATGCCACTGTAAACAAAACCAGCATCCTTTCTTAATTCTATGGTATCCAGGAAATTTGAAAAAGACAAGTGTCACTGATTTCTTCTGAGGTGCAGTTAGTAGAATTAAGTACTTAGATGCAACTATCTGATGAATAAATGAATATACTTCACTCACACTATGAAAAATTTTCTCTCTCTAAAAAAAAAAGCACTTGCTAAATGAATATTCTTCACTCACACTATGAAATATTTTCTCTCTCTATAAAAAAGCACTTGCTCAATGAATATTCTCTACTCACACTATGAAATATTTTCTCTCTCTATAAAAAAGCACTTGCTAAATGAATATTCTCTACTCACACTGTGAAATATTTTCACTCTCTATAAAAAAAGCACTTGCTAAATGAATATTCTCTACTCACACTATGAAATATTTTCACTCTCTATAAAAAAGCACTTGCTAAATGAATATTCTCTACTCACACTATGAAATATTTTCTCTCTCTATAAAAAAGCACTTGCTAAATGAATATTCTCTACTCACACTATGAAATATTTTCTCTCTCTATAAAAAAGCACTTGCTAAATGAATATTCTCTACTCACACTGTGAAATATTTTCACTCTCTATAAAAAAGCACTTGCTAAAAGAATATTCTCTACTCACAATATGAAATATTTTCACTCTCTATAAAAAAAGCACTTGCTAAATGAATATTCTCTACTCACACTATGAAATATTTTCACTCTCTATAAAAAAGCACTTGCTAAAAGAATATTCTCTACTCACAATATGAAATATTTTCACTCTCTATAAAAAAAGCACTTGCTAAATGAATATTCTCTACTCACACTATGAAATATTTTCTCTCTCTGTGTAAAAAGTAGCAATAACTAAAAGCATTGCTCCACTACACTGTACTGCACTTTAGATCACTAAACCTATGTCAGTATTCATTTATATATTGGGAACACGGTGACTCAGTGGTTATGGTATTAAACTTTAAACAGAGAGAGGTCCACAGTTTGATCCTGACCAGGAGTAGTGGGGTTGTATCCTTGGATAAGGCGCTTAATCCCGATTTCCCATGTGGTGAGGGGGGGGCACGGGTGTTACTGTGTCTAAGGTGTACTGTATGTCAATGTTGTACTTGTCTTCAATCAATGCTAACCTGTCTGTGCTGAGTTAGTATGTTTGGGAGCCTGAACAGTTGCTTGCCACTACTGTGTGGTTCACTTCGGTACTCCAGCTTGCTCCAACCATTAATCTGTCCAACACGAGGTGACCCAGAATCTAGATAATGTGACCAGGTAGCGGTAACGTTTGACCAATTGTGACCAAAATAGAACAGTCTCATCTAGACATCATTAGTGATTAACCGATAAGGATTTCCAACCGTCATCTGCTTGCCCATTAGTTGAGTGCACAATCGGCCGATGTCAGAAGCCACAACCAAAAGGAGTAGAATGTTGAAGAACGAATAGTCTTTGATTGACTTTGAATAGGGTTAATTTTACAGTACAGTCAAGAGCAAGTCACTGAATGTATCAAATAAAAATACAATGTCAGCAGAAACATGTTAACAGTGTAGCATGTGAAAATAGATGAATTACGCTCATACCATTTTAAATACCACCTCCATTTAAATTTAGTTTCAGGATGAAATTGAATAAAATATATCAAAGGACAATTAAATAACGTACATTTATTTACTTGATTTAATTACTGATTTATGTTCTAGTTCAAATTTTAGATTCAAAACCCACTTGGATATACAGGTCAAAACAAAAGTAGGTCCTGTTTTGTACACAGTAATTCAGATTGCTTTCGTTGTGGGGTGGAAATGAACAGCTGAAAATACATTTATAATGGCTGTTTTAAAATAGCTTCTAACACTGCTATTCATTCCATTTCATAGATTTGCATTCACGCATCTAGGGCCAGAAAATCACGAATGGAGAAATATGTTTCACAAATGATAACCAATCCTAGAAGGCCATGCACAAAATGGCCATACACTATTTTTAGATTGTTTACATACATGCACAGCAGATCGAAGTTATACTCTGACTGTGAAAACAATCGGCTGATGAGTGTATTTTATGTTCATTTGTTATTGTCAACTTTGTGTTGACAGTGATTAACCCTTTACCTAACGAATCGGCCACATCCGCCTGCGTAATATGCAAATTCAGCAGCTGAAAAAATACTATTTTTCAAAGTATTTCAACAAAGCCATGATCATGTGATCCCTCTTTGGAACGAGCTGGTTGAGTGCGTACCAATGAGGGGTCACATGATATGATTTTGTTAAAAATTTTTGAAAAATTTAAAAAAATGATATTTAAATAATAAATTTTGATATGGTCTGTGTTGGGTAAAGGGTTAAAGAAGAATTGGTTACCTAGTTTGTTTAAAAATGAACTGTTGGAGATTTCAGATGATGAAACAGCAATTCATGGTACAGGTGGGGGTGCGATCAATGTCTGTGTAACTTGTACTAGGAGTGGGATATAGGGCTGCACGATATTCAAAACTGAATACCGGTATCGGTTTTCAAAAAAATACTGCGGTATACCGGTATATCGAAAACTATTCAGATATATGAGCATAAGTACCACAATCATTACTTGAGGCATCATAATTGAAATGAATTAGCATGCCTTGATGATGTGGTTCAAAAAACCTTTACACAATGCAGATGATATAAAAAAAACTTATTATTTTAAAAATTAGTTTATCAGATTTTCCCCCAAAATTTCTACAAAACAATATCATGTGACTCCTCATTGGAACGAGCTCAACGAGCTCATTCCAAAGAGGGGGTCACATGATAAAATATTGTTGAAATTCTTGATAATTATTTTTTCAACTGCTGATATTGTATATTTCTCGAGCACATGCAGACGATTCCTGGGGTAAAGGGTAAAGGGATAATATTATTCATTCGAGGCTACAGTTAAAAAAAGTCAAGACATCTTGAAAATTAAATTGTGGGTAAATAAATAATGACAATAAACCGATAATGTTGTAATTACAGCGGTATTCAATCAATATTGGTTTGAATACCGGTATATATCAGTTTATCTATATACCGTGCAGCCCTAGTGGGATATTATAAATGTCAAATAATCGACAAGTCGTTTCAACACTAATGCCAATCATTGTGGCAACTTATTAAGCTTGTTACCGCGGTCATGAATCAAATGTAAATATGAACAACTTTGATCCTGTGGTTTTCCATGTAACCATTGGCACAAACTGATGTTCAAACACATCTACTGATGGTCAACCAATGGCTTAAAATTGGTCGATGTCAGATGTGATTGCCAAACATCACTTAATCACTAGACATCACACCAAGTTACCCTTCCAAGTTGCGATGAAATCGCTTCATAAATATGAACTGTAGACTGTGCTAAACAAATCTAGGTCAAGTGCATGCACGGTCATCATGGTTAACCGATCACAGCCAAAATACGCTGTGCTCATCTAGACATTATACCGAGTCATCCTACCAATTTACAATGAAATCCCTTCATAAATGCAAGCTGTAGACTGTGCTAAAGAAATCTAGGTAACGTGCCCCTGTGGCTGCCATGTTTGACTGAACCCGACCAAAACAGAACGTTCTCATCTGGACATGGAGTCATCCTACCAAGTTACAATAAAATCCCTTCATTAATATGACTTGTAAACTGTGCTAAAGGTTTTGGGGTTTCGGGTCTGCACAGACATCATGGTTGGCCAATCAAGACCAAAAGCGGATGTTGTCAAGTGAAGCTCATTATATATTGGTGTCTAAGATCGCATGCAGTAAATTTCACCTGGAAACTAGTGTGCGATCAGATAAAAAGTAACCTGCACATGCAAGAGAAGTTCTCTTGTTAGACTGGTGCTTATCGTTTGTAGAATTCAATGGAAAATTACAAATGAAAACCACCAGCTCTATTGATCTATAAGAGTTGGAAAAATCCATGCTCTCAAACAACCAGTCAAATTTTGTAAGGAATTTGGCACTGTTATGGCCAGGAACCGGTCTAAGCTTTAAAATAGTCCACCGTCTATGAATAGATTCAATCACAGGAATATTTCAATTAATCATAAAACCAAACTTACAGTTTGCTTCTACTCTACGACCAATTGAAACAAGGGCTTTTGCAAAGCATGGGCCATTGTCCCCGACTCATAGGTATGTTCGAAGTAGCCTTAATTTTCTAAGTCAAAAGAGTGAAAACAGAAAATTTTTCTAAATCCAAAAAGTTAAAAAGGGCCATAACTCTGGGAAAAATTATTAGAAGCTGTTCCTTGTGCATATCTGTTCCCCCATGTGGGTCTATCAGTATACCAAAGGAGATCCAAATCCGACCAGTGGCTTTAAAATTACAAAAAAAGGTTTGTGCAGACAGACAGATGGATGGACAGATGGTCAGACAGGCAGATGGATGGATAGACGGACCGAAGGCTTCACAATATACCCCCGATTCCTCCTTCAGAGGTCGTGAACATAATAAATCAAACAAAGAAATCTGAGAATACCCAAAACATTCTTGTTCTTTGAATAAACGCAAGAAATATTTCTCACCCCGACTTGATACAGTACAGCCACTGTGGACTGATCACTTTCCACGGCGATGTGGGCAATATTTCCACGGATGCAATAATATTACAGTACTAAGATCGAGAACAGTACTGGCTGGTTTTGGCCATTACGTTGGGTAAAGAGTTCATATACAGTACGTGGAGAGTGTATTATCACTAAATCACCTGCAGAGTGGAGATTCCACACGATGAATAATTGCAAATTTGTTGCAAAGCATAACCAGCAAAGTTTCAGCCAATGGACCTCCATGTTTAACCCCGGAGGTCCATTGGCTGAAACATTGCTTGCGTTTTTTGTCAATATGTACAAAATTTGAAAGTTATAGCTTGGGTGATAACTCCACTCCGCGGGTGTTTTGGTTGCAGTCCACTCTCCACGTATTGTAGATTTCAAATGCTAATTATAGGAATAATCATCAAAAATTTAATTAATGAAGCACCGGGTACATCCCGGTGCTTCATTAATTGACATTTTGCTGATGATTTTTATTACATGGTAAATGCATGTGTGGACATCACAGCCCACGGGTGGATTACGATCCGTCCACGGCGACTGTACTGTATGACCGTATCTTTAATGATTTTATCAATACTACCGGTATTATATATGTTTGTTTACTAAATAAATATGATTAAAAACTCACCAAAGCTCTGAGTACACTGTGTAGTTACCACACTTGTGTTCTTGGTCACCCCCTGAACATCAATACATTACAGCTGCCATGGACTGGTCGTAATACACATGGGGCAGTGATATCCATGTATGCGTTTACCAGGTAATAAAAACCCCCTGAACATCAATACATTACAGCCGCCATGGACTGGTCGTAATACACATGGGGCAGTGATATCCATGTATGCGTTTACCAGGTAATAAAAATCCCCTGAACATCAATACATTACAGCCACCATGGACTGGTCGTAATACACATGGGACAGTGATATGCGTTTACCAGGTAATAAAAATATCATCAGCAACAAAATTTTAATTACTGACCGGTACTTCATTAATTAAATTTTTGATGATTATTCCTATAATTAGCGTTTGGAATCTAGGGCACCCCTTGAACACAAATATTAACATCATGAAAATTAAAGTGGTACTTTTTTTGCATAATGCAACTGGAAATTTAAGCAATTAATTGGTTGTGTGCTAAATGCCACTATTATGGCTCTATTTATTGATGTTTAAGGTCATATACTTATGCACAATGGCTAATCATGACTATGACAGTTTTATGGGTGGAGGAAGCCGGAGTACCCGGAGAGAACCACAGAGCAACGACGAGCAGCTGCCAGCTCCCCAACATCGTAACTCCGCACTGCAGCACAGGCAGGGTTAGATTGGTTGAAGACATCGATATGCAATATGCCTTAGTACACAGCATCATTGTGCCCCCATGCGGACAATCAGGGTTAAAGGCCATGCCCAAGGACACAACGTGGGAGTCCGAATTGATCGCTCAGATGGTCACCCATTCAATGATTAACCGGGCTCGACATTGCTTAACTTCGGTGATCTGACGAGAACCGGTTACCAAAACGCTACCGCGCCCCTCATAGCTCTATCAAAAATTTCTGAAAGCCACTTTTGAGGCTTTACCCCAAGTAAACAAATTTATAAGAAATAGTTTCATTATAATTTATTGGAGAGAGCCAATAGGCAGTTGGTAACAAATCAATTATTGATAAAAAAAAACTTGCTATACTGAGGCTCCCCTTGCCGATAGTAATAAAATCTTTGAAAAAACATACTTTACAAATCACAAATAATTCATCACTCTATCAATGAAATCTTGTTTGACAAGAGGTTATTGAGCTCCGTTTAACAAGACTGAATTGGTTAAATTTCAAGCTGTATTATGGGAAATATTTACACACTGAAATTTTCATTTTTTGACAGTTGTGTAATGGCGGGCGGTTAAGTTCCAGAACTTGCTCACAAATCCCTGTTTAAACAAGATTAATGGTGAACGTCCAGCTACAGATACCCCAAACTATGGTCAAATGGCCTGTAATACTGGATGAAATGTTGTGTGTAGAATTTGGGGCTCACTATAGTCCATAAGTTTTTGAATTTAATAAAATACTAATAAATATAGCCGCCAAAAGCTATACTGACCTTATTTCCGTAAGTTTAATACACCCACTACCCACTATGTTGGAACTTTCTCAACAGAACCAGACACATATGGATGGCACTTGAATTGGCATACAGTACAAGTCAAAATAAAGTTGTAAGATAACTGCTATAAACTATGTATCTTTCTCTTCCTACACTGGTAAGACCAGAAACTAACATCATTTACTGGAAAGCTCTCACAGATTCTGGTCTTATCAGTGTACAAGCAGCAGTATAGTTAGTTTATTCCAGTTATGTTACAACTTATTTCTACTTGTACCATACAGTTAAACTAGAAGTCCTGTCATGAATTGTGTGCTTATCTAGGCTTAACTGCAGAATTGCGCGCAACTGCCATATCTAATGTCACCCAAAGCATGGCTGGTTCTACTGGTTACTCATAGCAAACACAGGCAATGTTTCTGCCAATGGACCTCTGGGTGATCCAGAGGTCCATTGGCTGAAACATTGATCGAGCACAGGCCATATATACAGAATTTGATAGCCTTACTACAGTCATAACGCGTAGATTAACGCGCAGATCCACATGCTATTTGTGTGCATTTCATGACAGGACTTGTAGTTTTAACTGAAATGTGCGAGTTCTTTTGACAACAATATCTGAATGATTTTATTGGAAAGTTAAAAAATTTATAGTAGTTTATATATTTTTTATACTTACCAACGACCCAGACTTATCTGGTGCTAACTCTAATATTCTAGGGCCAAACACAAATTTTGCCCCTCCAATCCCCAAAATTTGCATCAAAATCCAAAAATTAGATGTCCAATGTGGTCCTAAATACTTTTATCCACTGCGTCTGCGCAGTAGTCAAGGAAGTCCGAAATTGGAGCCAAATCGTCATTCTTACAACCAGTGCCTGGTAAGTGTTATGTAATCAGCGGGGAGGTATGAGTTCCCAACTCATGGGAGGGCCATCCCCGTCTGGGTCATTGGTAAGTATAAAAAATATATAAATTACAATAAATTTTTTAACATTTTTATACTGTACCAATGACCCAGACTTAGCTGAATAGAAAAAAGGCTGGAGGGCCTAGGACATAAAGAAAAATCCAATAGACTCAATTACATGTAAACAGAATTATCCCTTCAAGGAGAAGAGGAGAACAGGTTTTACATGTATCTTTCTTGTTTGTACCAAAAAAGAAAGACACAATACCATTCCATAATTGAGCACAATAACATCAATGATCTCTATTAACATCCAGTATAACCCACCATACTAATTTTTTTAAAGGAAAGCCAATAAATAAAGATAGTCCAGAGAATGAGACTCTTTATACTCATTTAAAAGTGTCCTAGGATTGTATATTAGCGCTCGTAAGACACATGACATATACAAATGCTTCACACCGAGCTACAATTTAAAAATATTACATAAATGAGATAGACATTAGCTTTACACTTTAAAACCTTCCCGGCACTGACTCAGAATTACTGACTCCAGAGGAGGTATTCCCTTGCTTTTCTCTATAAAGCAGGTGATATAAGGGAACACCACCCCCCCCCCCCCCACCCCTTCCCCTTGCTCTGAGTCAAATACCCCAGAACGAAGAGGGCAGCAGGACAGAGTCACTACCGCAACAGAAAGCCTGCATAACTATCGTTGCAACTGTTTAGTGGACAACATTCTGAGCAACAGATAACGGACCTAAACATCGAAGGTCGCCAGAAGAAATGGACTCAATATTTCTAAGATAAAAATTTGTGAACGTGGAAGGCTGAGACCAATATGTAGCCTTCATCAAATTGGTAATAGCAACACTATTAGCATAAGCCCAAGATGTAGACAGCACTCTTACTTCATGTGCCGAAATCTTAAGCACAGACTGCTGAGTTGAAGATAATTTTTCATAAGCAGTACGGATAGTTAATTGAATCCATCTTGCAATAGAATGGACTGTAATGACCTTTCTATTAGGCAGCAGAGACAGAAAGAAATGCTTACATCCCTTTCTGATAAACTCAGATCAACGTTTGTAAAATACGCTTGGCACTAACTGGACAGAGCAAAGGCCTATGACCGTCTGAAGACGGAAGAGCCTTAATAACAATAGGTTCAGGATACTTATTAGGAGCCTGATTCTTAGCCAAAAATCCAACATTAGTAGTCAAAGTAATAGTATTACCAACACTACGATAGTGAGAATCATCAACTGATAGTGCATGAAGCTCACTAACTCTTCTAGCAGAAGAGAAGGCTGAGAGAAAAGCTGTCTTATAAGATAAGAATTTGAAGTCCACCATGTCAAGAGGCTCAAATGGCACTTCTTTTAACTTCAGAAGAACCCAAGCTAAATTCCGCTTAGGAATTAACCTAAGGGTTCTAGGTCTATTTATCGAAAAGTTTTTCACTAACTTAAATAAAGAGACATTAGATCCAATCTGTAACCTATCATGATGAGCATAGGTATCCGATAGCATAGACCTATAACCCTTAATGGTTACTGGCTGCAGTTTGATCTCGTCAAACAAGAATACCAGAAAATTAGCAATGTCTGGTATGGAGGGATCATAAATATCAACAGAATGATCACTACACCACCGACAGAAAACCTTCCACTTAGCAGCATAATTTAGCAAAGAGGAGGTCCTCCTACAGTTAGAAATTGCGTCCACTGCTCGTCCTGTAAAAAGCTTGCCGTGCAAGAAGGACCGCACAACGGAAATACATGAAGGTTGAGACCTTGCGGGTTGTGATGCAGTGTGTGCAATTTCCCCCGCGAGGAAGCGATTTCCTGTGGAGGAAGCTTTTGCAGAATGTCCCACAACAGACACCTGAGTAGATTTATTCATGGTCTCTGGGGTGACAGAGATGATACCAACAGAATCTTGCAGTGAGATTGCTTGATTTTTAGCAATATCTGCTGAATCAACGGAGCTGGAGGATACGCATATCCTATCATTCCGTCCCAAGAGATCGAGAGGGCGTCTACTGCAAATGCTCTAGGATCTGGGCATGGTGACACATACGTCTGCAACTGATTGTTGAGATGCATCGCAAATAAGTCTATCATTGGACAATCCCATTCGTAGCAAATATGACTGAATACTCGGTTGTTGAGAGTCCATTCTGACGGCAACATGCGACCTTTCCGAGAAAAGGAGTCTGCTAGAACGTTCAGACGACCCGGAATATGACAGACCGATAGGAGAACTTGATGCTCCACGACAAACAGAAGAATCCTTTCCGTTAAATTGAATAACGGAATGGAATGAGTGCCTCCCTGGTTCCAAATATACACTACTAGTGTCGAATTGTCGGACAGAATTTGAACATGCAAATTCTGAAGAATGTTCATCCACTGACGTAGCACAAGCCAAATTGACATCATCTCTTTGATGTTTATGTGCTTGTTTAGGAACTGCGGAGCCCAAAGACCCTGGCATCTCGAATCTGTTGGGCTCAGAGTAGCGCCCCAACCTGTTTGACTCACATCCGTCATTATCGAAAAACTCGGATCCGGCAGTTGCAGTGGTACTCCTTGAGTTAACCACTGAATATCTGCCCAAATCTGAATCTCTTGTTTCACATGATTCGACAAGACGATGTTCGTTTCGAGAGAATGAGTCTTCACACTCCAATTCTGAGTAAAAAATATCTGGAGTGGACGAGTGCTAGCCGTTCCATCGGAATAAGATCCGCAGAGGCTCCGAACAAACCTGTCAGTCTCATGAATTCTCTCGCTGTTACTACATCTGAATGAAGACAAAAGCGAGCGTAACAACTGACTAATTTTGCTCTGGTTAACGGCAGATAAACGAGATTGTTGTGCGTCTTGAAGCTCATTCCCAGCTGGGTAAATGACTTGGACGGCACTAGATCTGACTTCTTTTCGTTTACTATGAAACCGAGACGTCGGAGCAGTTGAAGCAGACTCTGAACATCGTTCTGAAGCATTAAAGCATTGACGTACCTCTGAAGAATGTCGTCCAAGTAGGCTGACGTTACTACAGACAAATGAGCTCGGAAATGAGTCATTACCGAGTTCATTATTTGCTAGATTCAGACTGAAGCACATCGATCGGAACTGATAAATGACTCCTAGGACAGCGAAGCGAAGATACTTTCTGAACTCTGGATGTACCATGACGTGAAAGTACGCATCTTTGAGATCTATACCCACAGCATAATCGTTCACTCGAATGCTCGCTCTGACTGATTGGATGGTCTCCATATAAAATTTTGGAGCCACGATCAGCTTGTTTATCCAGCTCAGATCTATGACTGGACGAAACGAGCCGTCTGGTTTTGGAACCAGAAACAGGTGACTGTAGAAACCTGAGATTCCTGGTTTTCTACGACCTCTATAGCGTTCTTGTCCAGAAGAGATTGAACTTCTGATAGAAGCGATTCTCTCTTCTGAACATTTGACGAAGCTGAGTCCAACGTGGACTTCGAGTTAATGGAGGTTTCTCTTTGAAGGACAGTTTTAGACCTTCGGAAATCACCCCTTGCACCCATGGGTCGTCCGTAATTGACAACCAATTTGTTAAGAATCTCGACAGCTTTCCGCCGACAGGAACGCAATAGAGGTTTACACCATCACCTCCTGGCCCTGCGAGGCTTGCGGGAGGAGAAACCACGTCTTCCGCGACTCGCACCTCGTCCAGTCGGCCTTGGAGTGTCTGACTGGTTATCTTGGCCAGCATAATGGCCCTACCTGAGTCGCTACTCTAACGGTCTCTGGAGTAAGACGTAGAGGCTTTCTTAGATCCTCTATAGGAACTTCCCTTGGACGTATTCGCCCCCGAAGTGCCTGCCTTACCTTACTCTCTCTGCTGAGTCCGATTTTTTAGAAGTGGATTTAAAAAGCAGAGAATCCGAAGCTTTCTTAGTAATCTGATCATAGATAATAGAAAGCTTTCCATCGAAGAGAAGCTCTCCGGAGACCGGGGCGACTCGAAGAGAGTTTTTCACCATACTATCCACTCTAGTGGATGCAGCCAGGGCAGCATCACGTCTAATTCTAGATTTGCCACTGAAAGGGCGGGAGTTATACGTAGAATATTGCCCACGCAAAGAACTCTTAAGGAAGTTTGAACATCCTGGAATTCTTTCCCTTCGAGACGTAATGACAACGCTCTGGTAAGGTGATCTGCGTAAGATAAAGCATCTAAATTACTCCTATTATACGAGCTTGTCGTCTCGAGAACACTGGAGTTAATAGACATGGACGCCGGCAATGACAACTCCAAAATTCTGCCTGGTCGCTATGTCCTGCCATTTCAGATCTGTTTCTTGAATTGATGAAAGGCAGCTGTATAGCGCTAGGCGATAAGAAACCGGATTTGCCAGTCTTAGAGGTTAGCTTGAATATAGCGTCATTCAATTCAATAGTTCAAATGTCCGTGAGACATTTCTGGACTGGGTCGGAAACTCAGGGACAGTGTCCCTATTCTGGCTGAAAAAGTTTGAGTCCAGTGACGCTATCAGTCTCTTATCTGGTAATGCAGCTTTTTGGTCTGGAGGAACAACATCTGGAAGGTGTTGCCGGATGAAATCTACGGCCACCTTATGTTGATCGGAAAGGGAAAATTCCAGCTCCACTGATTCCCTTTTGCCATCCGACTGGACCATATGTGGTTCTCGGTCATCCCTTTCTGACTCTGCAGGGGAGCGAACCGACCCAGCTTCCTCAAACAATTCCTGTTCCGAAAAAGTTTCTGATGGCTGCTGGGATGCTGCAATGAGTTGAGCTATCTGTGATAGCAAGTCCATCACAGAGGCCTGTGGAGCCGCAGTCTTACGTGATTCAGCCGCTGGGAGCTCCTGGGACGTTGATTCCTGCATACTTCTTTTATGCAAACGTCCCGATTGGTAAGGCCTCGTGTCCTTGGCTACCGGATGGCATGATCTGATCGACATGGAATCCCTGGTCGGTGAAGCAGGCAGTATATCAGAAGTCATGTAGCCAAGTTGCAGTCGTGTGTGCTGCGTGAGGATGAGGAAGCCAATAGACTAGTTGCGCCGGACTGTCTATACGAGGGAGTGTCCCGAGGAGTGGACGTATGCTCAGACTGATGAACATTACGTACAACAACGATGATGTAAGAGAGAGGGGCCTCTCTTGCTAGCGGTCCGGGCAGACCGGGACGAGCTAGGTACCGGACTGATTGGCTTCCTCCTTTCTATCCTCGGATCCCTCGTCACCGGGTGTGCACGATCCATGTTTATAGTGCTCGCAACACCCGGTCTCCTTTCCTGGACTGCAACGGATGAACCCGGCATCACAACCATTTCGTGAATGATTGCTTCACCGGGCGAGCTAGTGGGCGACAATGACGTCGATCCTACGTGGAATCTCTTGGGCATTTTCTGAATTTCATTGAGCACTTTAGCCGCTAGCTCTTCATTTGTCTGCGACGATCGAAGGCACCCTTCGTGAAGACATCATGGAAACATCACCCTGTTCTTGTTCCTCTGAAAAAGAGACTGAAAAACTAGAGTGACCCTGTGGAGAGAGGACCGGCATGGACTTCTCACCACTAACAACACAGGTCTCCAACATTTGTCATTCCAATTGGCACACACAGAGCAAGAATTAGTGCGAGTACACTGACTACAAATAATACATTGAGCATGAGAATCAGAGGAAGACTTCTTCGAATTACAATTTGAACAAACTTCTTTCAATCTGAAAAAAGTTAAAATTTGTGTTTGGCCCTAGAATATTAGAGTTAGCACCAGCTTAGTCTGGGTCATTGGTACAGTATAAAAATATAGAGATAAAAGTTTTCCCCCATGAGTGGAATTTATTGTATTTTTTTTAAGAAAAACTTTCTTGAATGAAGAGTTAACTGATATAGATTAACATTTTAACCCTCAGCACACTGATGTCGAAACACCAAAATTTCAAGCTGGCATTTTGCCCATAATGCAACTAAGCATTTAATCAATTCAATCTTGTTTCACAGAGCTCATGGAGCTCTGTGAAACAGGCCAGAAAATAAGCAGTCTGACATTTGCAGAATGAGGTCCCCAAAGGGTGAATTTGATGATGCTATCCCATACAGTGGGCCAATTTATCCTGTCGGTACCTCTTTCTGTTTAGTGTTGAGACCCTGATTCAGATTGAGATTTACAGAGGGTAAATTTAGTGATGCTACCCTGCTCTGCAGGGTAGCATCACTAAATTCACCCTCTGGGGACCTCATTATCCCCGCATTTTAAAAAATGCGGGGATATTGTCATGATCTCCGTCCGTACGTCCGTACTTCCGTACGTCCGGTTTTGTAATTCGAAACGCTGTAACTTCCTACAGTTGTTCGATAGGGTCTGTGCAACCCAAAAATACAACTTTTAAATTTTTGTGCCACCAGGTGGCTTCTGTGGAGTCACTTAAAAAATGCGTTATTTTTTCACTTTTTTGCTGAATAGTCCCAACCTATGTAATTCGGAGTTCTAAAATTACACTAGGGTGTTGCTAAATGATCTGTAGATATGTAGGAAGGTTTCGGATTTTTCGGGTGCCACGTGGCTGTGCCACCGTAGCCACTTTTGTGTTTTCTTAGACCGTTTCTGGCAAAAGGCTCGTAGGATATGTAATTTGAAATGCTAAATCCATGCTCAGATGTTGCAGTAGGGTCTATAGATGCGCACGAAGGTTTCGGATTTTTCGGGTGCCACGTGGCTGTGCCACCGTAGCCACTTTTGTGTTTTCTTAGACCGTTTCCGGCAAAAGGCTCGTAGGATATGTAATTCGAAACGCTAAATCCATGCTCAGATGTTGCAGTAGGGGCTATAGATGCACAGGAAGGTTTTGGATTTTTCGGGTGCCACGTGGCTGTGCCACCGTAGCCACTTTTGTGTTTTCTTGAACCGTTTCCGGCGAAACACTCATAGGGTATGTAATTTAAAATGCTAAAACCATGCTCATATGTTGCAGTAGGGTCTATAGATGCACACAAAGGTTTCGGATTTTTTGGGTGCCACGTGGCTGTGCCACCGTAGCCACTTTCGTGTTTTCTTAGATCCTTTCCGGCGAAAGGCTCGTAGGGAATGTAATTCAAAATGCTCAAACCATGCTCATATGTTGCAGTAGGGACTATAGATGTGCACAAAGGTTTCGGATTTTTCGGATGCCACGTGGCTGTGCCACTTCAGCCACTTTTATGTTTTCTTAGACCGTTTCCGCCGAAAGTCTCGTAGGGTATGTAATTCGAAATGCTAAAACTATTCTCAGATGTTGCAGTATGGTCTATAGATGCACACAAAGGTTTCGGATTTTTCAGCTGCCACGTGGCTGCTTCACCGTTGCCACTTTCGTGTTTTCTTAGACCGTTTCTGGCGAAAGGCTCCTGGGTATGTAATTTGAAATCCTAAAACCATGCTCAAATGTTGCAGTGGGGTACGTAGATGCGCACGAAGGTTTCGGATTTTTGGGGTGCCACGTGGCTGTGCCACCGTTGTCACTTTTGTGTTTTCGTAGACCGTTTCCAGCGAAAGGCACCTAGGGTATGTAATTCGAAATGCTAAAGCCATGCTCAAATGTTGCAGTAGGGTCTGTAGAGGCGCACAAAGTTTTCGGATTTTTCAGGTGCCACGTGGCTGTGCCACTGTTGCCAATTTCATGTTTTCTTAGACCGTTTCTGCCGAAAGGCTCCTAGAGTATGTAATTCGAAATGCTAAAAGCATGCTCAGATGTTGCAGTAGGGTCTGTAGATGTGCAGGAAGGTTCGGATTTTTTGGATGCCACGTGGCTGTAACACTGTTGCCACTTTCGTGTTTTCTTAGACCGTTTCCATTGAAAGGCTCCTAGGGTATGTAATTCGAAATGCTAAAAACCATGCTCAAATGTTGCAGTGGGGTCTGTAGATGCGCACAAAGGTTTCAGATTTTTCAGCTGCCACGTGGCTGTGCCTCCGTTGCCACTTTCGTGTTTTCCGAGACCCTTTCCGGTGAAAGGCTCCTAGGGTATGTAATTCGAAACGCTAAAACCATGCTCAAATGTTTCAGTGGGGTCTGTAGATGCGCGCGAAGGTTTCTGATTTTTCAGCTGCCTAGTGGCTGTGCTGTTGCCATTTTCGTGTTTTCTTAGACCGTTTCCGGCCAAAGGCTCCTAGGGTATGTAATTCGAAACGCTAAAACCATGCTCAAATGTTGCAGTAGGGTCTGTAGATGTGCACGAAGGTTTCAGATTTTTCAGGTGCCACGTGGCTGTGCCACTGTTGCCACTTTTGTGTTTTCTTAGACCGTTTCCGGCAAAAGGCTCCTAGGGTATGTAATTCGAAACGCTAAAACCATGCTCAAATGTTTCAGTGGGGTCTGTAGATGCGTGCGAAGGTTTCTGATTTTTCAGCTGCCAAGTGGCTGTGCTGTTGCCATTTTCGCATTTTCTTAGACCGTTTCCGGCAAAAGGCTCCTAGGGTATGTAATTCGAAATCCTAAAACCATGCTGAAATGTTGCAGTAGGGTCTGTAGATGCGCACAAAGGTTTCGGATTTTTGGGCTGCCATGTGGCTGTGCCACTGTTGCCTCTTTCATGTTCTCTTAGACCATTTCCGGCGAAAGGCTCCTACAGTATGTATTTCGAAATGGTAAAACCATGCTCAAATGTTGCAGTAGGGTCTGTAGATATGCACGAAGATTTCGGATTTTTCAGGTGCCACGTGGCTGTGCCACGATTGCCACTTTCGTGTTTTCTTAGACCGTTTCTGGCAAAAAGCTCCTAGAGTATGTAATTCGAAATGCTAAAACCATGCTGAGATGTTGCAGTAGAGTCTGTAAATGCGCAGGAAGGTTTCGGATTTTTTGGGTGCTACGTGGCTGTGTCACCATTGCCATTTTTGTATTTTCTTAGACCGTTTCCGGCAAAAGGCTCCTAGGGTATGTAATTCGAGATGATAAACGCATGCTGTAATTCGAAATGCTAAAACCATGCTCAAATGTTGCAGTGGAGTCTGTAGGTGCACACGAAGCTGTGTCACCTGTGCCACTCAATATGATTTTAGTGTGTCATAATACATTTCATCTTTGTATCAAGCATTCATACAAAGTCAAGGATGCAAATGCGGGGATACACTATAGTGTGCTTTGCACACAAGTGACACCATCTAGTTTTTCAGATGTCAGTCTGCTTATTTTCTGGCTTGCAGTGAAACTGAATTGATTAAATTCCTAGTTGAATTATACAGTAAATTTACTCATTGAAATTTTGGAATTTTGATGTCAGAATGCAGAGGGTTAAACAATGAAATCCTGTACACAGTGACTGTAAATGATGAAAGTATGTAAACAGTTAACAACTTTGTCTGCCATATTTATTTATTATTGTTTAAGGTCACATACTTCTGCACAATGGCTAATCATGACCACAACATGGAGATAAAGTCAAGGTCAGTCAATCGTTTATACCCCATGTTGCCTATTTTAGAGGACTTACACCCCAAGCATTAGTGACTGGGTCCTATTTTACCTGTGAAACAGAGCTTGTTTACCACAGTAAACAAGCACTGCTTCATTTCCCGGGGTTCGCATGGGGACTCTGTCAGCCAAGCATCATAGAATTATGGCTCCACACGGACACAGTCTTTGAGAGAATGAAGTTTTCCCATTCCTGTGACCTTGACCTTCGTAACGTGAGCATGGTGCTGCTGTGCAAAACACCTCCCACTGGTCTTTATCTTTGTGTTGTTATTATTTATTGGGGTTTAACAACACTTTCGACAGCCAGGGTCACTTTGAGTTGGACAGCTTTACGGGTGGAGAAAGCCAGAGTGCCCTGACAGAACCACTGAGCACTGGCAAGCAACTGTCAGACTCTCCTACATACTAATTCTGCACAAGCAGGGTTAGCACTGGTTGAAGACAAGTGCACCATCGACGTGCAGTAAGCTTCAGTGCACAACACCACCAAGCCCCCACATGGGCAATTGGGATTAAGTGTCTTGCCCAAGGACACAATGCAGCTGCTGCAGGTGGGATTCAAACTGAGGACCTCTCGGCTTGCAACCTGCATCTCTACCTACTGAGCCACTGCACTCCCTACCCTTGTGTAAAATTTCATGGCGGCCATGTGGTGTCTGTGGATCATGGTCATCCACTTTCTGGGCGTCAGTTAACTGTGTCGTTCGTTCTCGTGGCCGTGCCTCCCGCGGGAAAGGAGAACGTGGTCGTTTGGGGGCTCCCGAGCCGACCTTGTCTGGTGAGAGTTATTCCTCCTCCGTGGGAGATGTGCAGTCTTTTCCTGTAGTGGATACTGCGGGAGCCGTTGAGTGTTCTGGTGAAGAGGTGCCTGGTTCCGGGACTACGGTCCCCCTCCAGTCGACATCTGAGGCTGTCACTAGGGTTGTGACTCCTCCTTCGGAGCCGAGCAGGGGTGCTCTCTCCACTTTTCCACCAGCCTCAACGACTCCCGACGTATCTAATACTACTGCTGGTCCGTCTGCTTCGTCATCAGTTTCAGCCGGCCTTGGATTTTCGCTGCAGGGGACTGCAGGAATGGCTGGTTCTGTAGATGTGGGATATTGGCCTCAGCCTTCCCTGACTTCAACTCGGCGAAGTTGGAAGGGGCTGCCGGCCGAACCCACCTCTGTGGTCTCTACGCCGTCGAGCACCACAGTTGTGTCTTTGGATTCGGATGTTCTTAGTGGAGACACTATGAACTCCGTGGCGTTTCAGTCCACTCATTCTGGCCACACGGCCAGTTTTGGGGGACCAACGCCTTTTGTGCAGCCTGGACCTTCTGCCCGGCAGAGGTCCGTGGTGACTCTCATGAGTTCTCGCTATATTGATCCTCGGGGTGCCTCGTACCCCTATACATGTCTGCCTTCAGATGTTTCTGCTGCCGCCCATCATCCCGCGTCGGGTGTTTTGGAGGATCGTGACCCTTCGCTGGTTAAGAGGGTCAGAGGTGAAGCCACTTTGCCGGTTCGCTCCCCTGTCGAACCGGCCAGTTCGGACAGTGAGCTTAGGGAGGCCCTCTCCTTACTCACTCAGGTTCTATCAAAGAGCCTTCCTGTTGCTTCCATCGAGGCAGTGAGTGGCGCCTCCTATGGCGCCACCTCCCGGGATTGGAAACAGGCTGGTTTCTGATCCCCCTGGTGTCCTGACACCATGGGAGGCGTCGGCTGGTTTGCCCACGATGGGCTATGTGTCTTCCGACACTGGGGAGGAGTCCGACATGCTTGATGTCGAGGGCCAGCAGTCTTCGGACTTGGGGGCAGCTCTTGACTTTGTGTTTGGGTTTCTGCCTGATCTCAAACGTACTAACCAGCCGACAGTGTCAGCCAGGCCGTGATCATCGGTCGCGCGCCTACAGCCTATGGAGCAACCTGCTTCTGGGCGCCTTTGCCCGTGCCAGTCAGTACAGGTGGTTGAAGCTTTTTCAGCATTGGACTCCAAGCTGAATTCCAAGGCTCTGAAGACTTCGTTTTTCACCAGGGTTGACACCTTTTTGCCTCCTGTGTGTTATCGGTCTGCCAGACTTTGACGGTTCTGGATCAGGACACCACTTCCCTCGGGCTTTCCAAGCCCAAGTCTGCCGTCATTCCAATGACGACTCTGGAATCCCCGTTGGGCTTATTTAGAGAGATGCTTGGCATGCTTTCTCTCTCAGATCACGTCGTCTCAGCTTTGGCTGCTTATCTGCCTCCAGATAAGTTTGACGAGGTACAGGCTCCTTTGCGTGTGCTGTCCAAGGCGCTTATGCATCTTACTCACACGCATGCCTGTAACACGGCTAATCTGGAATTAGTTCGAAGGGACGCTGTGCTGGACACAGGACGATCCCTTACCGAGGGGCAGCGTGCTGCTCTTCGATCTGCTTCTTTGGCAGGTCCGCAACTTTTCCATGGTTCCGTGTTGACGGTCCGGGATGACGTCCTACGTCATTCCAAAGATCAGCTGCTGTTTCGTCAGCTTGATCAGCCTTCTAGGGGAGGCAAGAGCCGTTCCAAGCCTAACAAGTACCCTTCTGCTTCCTCTGTGAAGCAAAAGGCTGGTCCTTCTGCCGCCGCCTCTACTTCTTACTCAAGGGGTAAGGGTAAAGGTCGGCAGAATCGAGGGAAGTCTCAGGATTCTTCATTTAGTAGAGGAGGTGGTTTCTCCTCTCGCAGGCCTCGAAATGAAGGTCCTCACCTCGACTCGTCCCAGGTTGGAGAAAGGATAGCAGAGTTCGCAGACCATTGGGCCACCATCACATCCGATCTGTGGGTGTTAGATGTTGTTTGGTCCGGGCTGCGAATATCCTTCCGACGACACCCCACTCTGTCAAGGGTGCCTCTTCCAACCACAGTTCCTTCAGATGTTGTACGTCAGGAACTTTTGTCCACAGAGATTGGCAATCTCCTGGCAAAGGGGGCGATCGAGGTCGTCAAGAACACTCAGTCAGTGGGTTTCTATTCCCGCCTGTTCTTGGTGCTGAAGAAGGACGGCCGACTCCGACCAGTTATCGATCTGAGTATCCTGAACCAGTCTATCATTGCTCCCAAGTTCAGCATGGAGACTTTCAGGTCGGTCCGCCAATCAATTCACCAGGGAGATGTCACTGCCAGCATCGACCTGCGAGACACTTACTTCCACGTTCCGATGCATCGGGCATCATGGAAGTATCTCAGGTTCGCTTTTCTGGGGCGAGTTTACCAGTTCAAGGCCATGCCTTTCGGCCTCAACCTGGCTCCTTGAGCCTTCACCAGACTGATGTCGCATGTGATAGTGTTCCATCGCACACAGTCCAGGGTGACTACTTCGACATATCTGGACGATATCCTCCAGAGGCATTCCAATGCTGCCTTACTGGAGTCGGATGTCACCACTCTGTTGAGCTTGCTCACGTCGCTAGGATTCAGAGTCAACGAGGAGAAGTCGGACCTGGTCCCTTCTCAGTCGTTTTGTCATCTGGGGATGGCTTTCCAAACCCAATTCAATTTGGTAGCGGTTCCCCAGGCCAAGGCTGTGATTCTCTCAGCTTTTGCTCTGACTCTGTCCCAGTCCACATCCGCGACCGCTTGGAGTTTTCTCCGGCTGATCGGTCTCTGCGGTTCGGTGACGGATCTCATTCCTCTAGGTCGGCTGCATGTCAGACCTCTCCAACACTTTCTGCTCAGTCGTTGGAGGCCGAATGTAGATTCTCTGGATCAGGTGCTTCCGTTTCCGGAATCTCTTTATCCTCACCTTCTTCCCTGGACAGATGTTCAGTGGATTACGCAAGGTGTTTCTTTGGACTTCGATCGTCCGATCGCGTTCTGACAGCAGATGCCAGCGATCTTGGATGGGGTGCGACGTTGGATCCTCTCGGTCTTTCCCTACACGGGATGTGGGACCAGGATCAAGCAGCTCTACACATCAACCAGAAGGAGCTTCTTGCTCTTCTTCTGAGTTTCAGGCAGTGGATCCCTCACCTGTCGAATTGCCAGGTCCTTCTGCTGTCCGACAATTTGACAGTGGTTGCTTACATTCGGAACCAGGGCGGCACGCACTCGGTTCCGATGTACGAATTAGATCTTCTACTGCTCGCTCAGGATGTTCACGCCAGAGTGGTTGTTCATCACATTCCCGTTCATCTGAACGTCCTAGCCGACTCCCTGTCCCGACAGGGCAGGGTTATTTCCACCGAGTGGATGCTCCACAGGGAAGTGTTCCAGTCGCTTTGCGATCTCTGGGTATGTCCCCACATCGATCTCTCTGCAACTTGTTGGAACCATCAGGTGGACACTTTCATGTCCCCGTGTCCAGATCCTCTGGCTTTTGCCGTGGACGCTCTGTCACTCGATTGGAACGGTCTAGTCGGCTACGCCTTCCCGCCGGTTCTGATTCTGCCTCAGGTTCTAGCCAAAATTTGAACCTGCAGTTGTCGAATCGTTCTGATGGCTCCCCTGTCGCCTCAGCGGGTGTGGATCAATCAGCTCCGCTCGCTGATGGTGGCGGTTCCGGCACGTCTCCCGCTCCGTCGCGACCTTCTTTGTCAAGGTCGCTCGAGGAGGTTTCACGTCGACCCGACTTCATTGTGCCTTCACGCATATCTTTTGTCAGGTCCTGTCTCCTCCGTAGAGGTTTTTCGAGACGAGCAGTGGAGTGCATTTCTTCTTCAAGGAGGCACTCCACTGGTTTAGCTTATGCAGCTAAATGGAAGGTCTTCTGTCGATGGTGTGCTGATCACTCTGTTGATTATGCAAATCCTTCGATTTCACAGATTGCGGAGTTTCTGGTATATCTGTTTGATTCTCGGGGTCTCCAGCCTGTTACTATCAAGGGTTACAGGTCCATGCTTTCAGAGACTTTTTCTTATGTGGGGAAGCGTCGTATCGGCACTTATTCTTACCTCTCCAAGCTTGTTCGGCACTTTTCTTTGAAAAGGCCTCGGACTTTGCAGCTTACTCCACGATGGAATCTTTCGTGGGTGCTGCTTTGCTTGGGGGGGGGGGGGGGGGGGGGGCGCTGTTCGAACCTTTATCCCAGATGGATATGCATTTTCCCACATATAAGATGGCTTTTCTGATGGCGTTTGCTTCGGCCAGACGACTTAGTGAGCTTCACCCCCTCTCGGTTGACCCGGTCTTTTTTAGGAGCCCTCCCAACAGTGTTACTTTTACCACTGATTGCTCTTTTTTGGCCAAGAATCAGTTACCAGATACTACTCCTCCTCCTATCTGTATCAGGGCTCTTCCTTCTGTTGAGGGTAATCGCCCTTTGCTCTGTCCGGTCCGTGCTATTCGCATTTATCTCGATCGGACACGTTTCATACGGAAAGGCAGGAAACGTTTTTTTCTGTCTCTTATTCCGGGTCAATAGAAGATCTCTCCTCAATCCATTTCTCGATGGATTTGTCTTGCTATTCGTACGGCTTACGGTCGTTTAGCAGCTGGTGATTGTATTACCAATCGTATTTCTGCCCACAAGGTGCGGGCACTACCCACCTCTTGGGCTTGTTCTAACTCCGTCAAGTTGTCGGATGTTATGCAGGCAGCCTACTGGAGAAATGCCTCTACTTTCTCCACCTTTTATCTGCGCCATTTGCAGGAGCAGTCGGAGGACCTTTTTGCCCTGGGTCCTCTTTCTTCTGCTCAGGCTGTTGTCTGCCCTAGCCATTAGGCTTCTTGAAGGTCAGTTTCAGCCTTGTGCTGTTACTGCCCTTTTTCTGTCTGTGTGTCTCACAGGCCCATATGTCTCCTTTCATTGTCCTTTACCAATGATTGCGACGTTATGGTTAATAAGCCTCGGAACCTCTTCCTTCTGCTTCACGGTTCCAGTGCACTGGGGTTATGTGTGGGTTGGTTATGCGATTCCCTCCAGCCTATTGTCTATTCAGCCTGTAGTAAACAATTGTGAGTAGGTTGATAAGAAATCTAAATTTTATAGTAAATTTCCTTTCTTATTATACCTACCACAATTGTTTACATGGAGGCCCTCCTGTCTTCTTTACGGGTAAAGAATCTTTCCTCCCTGCTGATCATATAACTCTAACGTTGACGGATTCAAAAAGAATGAGTCTTTAGCGACGGTATATGCGCACTGGCAACTGAAGTCGTGGAGTTGTACTTGGGAGAGAGCGTCCCGTACTGGGTCTGCACTGGTCTGCGCTGGTTGCACTCGACCCAGTTTTGGCTTATTTTTTCTTGGTGCTTTTGCACCACTTTTCTTTCCCGAATTGCTTGGGAAAGACTAAAATAGAGAGTATTTTATCCAAGTTAGGGACTTCCACTGTAGTGCAAGCCTGTAGTAAACAATTGTGGTAGGTATAATAAGAAAGGAAATTTACTATAAAATTTAGATTTCCACCAATAGACCTTCGGGTATCACCCAGAGGTCCATTGGCTGAAACTTTGCTTGTACTTGTTATGCTTTGCAACAAATTTGCTATTATTGCTTGGGTGGAATCTCCACTCTGTGGGTGATTTAGTGATAATACACTCTCCAGGTACTGTATAATATGGTGGATGATAATGCCCGTCCTCATGTTGCCCTCGCTGTCGGGGTGTACCGTCAGAGGGAGGGGACTGAGGGTATGGACTGGCCAGCAAGATCCCCTGACCTCAATCCAATCGAACATGTCTGGAATGAGTTGCAGCTTGCAATTTCAGCCTGTCCAGTCCAGCCAAGAAGTGTCCAGGAGCTTGGTGCCATGCTGGTCCAAGAATGGAACAACATCCCACAAATGACCATCAGGAACTTGATTGGGAGCATGAGAAGGAGTTGTGAAGCTGTAATTAACAGTAATGGGTCTCATACTCGATACTGAACCTATACCAGTTCGCTCCGTCAAATTTTTGGCAAATTGAAAAATTTCCTCTTTTACCAATAATATCCATTTTCCATGGTTATTGTATTCAAAAGCTCAAAAATAATGTCAAACACAAATATAAAATCTTAATTTCTGTACTTACATCATTAAAGATATAATTAAATAAAAAATATATATACACTTTCATTACAATATTTCAACTACAACAATAAAACAGGTAGTTGGATATACTTGGTGCTTACGAAACTTTGAGTAGTATATGTAGACTTACCTGTGGTAATTTGGTAACATGGGAATTATCTGTGTAGTTAAATGAGTCTATTTCTACTCCATTTACAAGCACCTAAAACAATAAAACCGTAAAATTACTTTCATTATTCTGAAATGAATACTTTTTTTCTCTAATTAACTGCCTAGACAAAAGTATTTTCCCAACATTGGCCAGACCTGAGAGATCTTGGGGTTTTTTCAACCAATTTTCTACACTACTTGACTTGTCAATCCTTGTTAAATGCTCAATTTCTACGTCATTTACAAGCACCTAAAATAATAAAGTAAATCCACTTTCATTATTTTAAAGTGAATTACCTTTTTCTCTAATTAACTCTTAGGTTCCAAATCACAAATTTCCCCTTTTATAAGGCTTTGAAAAAGATGTTCCAAGTTGAGAGCTCTACTGCAGGCCTGGCATTCTTTGGAGTGCAGGAGTGCTGCACGCCTACTGCACGCCTAGAAAAAATTGAGGAGGGTAATTATTTGCACCCCTTGATTTTCTGGAATGTATTTTCTGGAATGCCAGACCTGTTTGAGACTGCCTTTAAAATCTATTATCATTTCGTCCCCAGAGTTCTCTGTGCCTACTGGCCTACTGGCACAGAGAACACATTGAAATTGGGGATGATCGTCAATGTTGCATTGATTCGCAATAATTCATGACCCATTCTGGGTTGCATTTCGATACATTTTGAGTGTAGAAGACAGTCACCTAAGAATTGAATGTAACATTTTGAATAATGAGAAGATGTGTGTGCCAATTTTTCCACTATGTAGCTGAGTGTAGTACAATGTTTCGGTCACAATATTAATAACTTAAAGTGAATATAACCAAAATAGGATACAAGTTTTTGCATTGAAAATTTCAGGTGCAAATGCACTCCCAAGCAATCTGAGGAGGGCAACTGTTTTGCACTCCTTGATTTTCTAGATTGCCAGGCCTGCTACTGGTAGGATGCATTAATCTTGGCAATGTTTTTACATCATTGTTGGCTGCAACAATAATATAGAAACTCTGTCAAGTCATCTGCAGCTGTGTACATGTATATACGGTAGTTATTAACATAACAAGAGGCCCCAGGGGGCCGGAGGACGCTCACCTGACATGGTAGTCTAAATATCAAACCAGGGACTTGACTTGAATAAGCTGCATACGCCCCTCCTATGAAAAGCATATACCAACTAGATGAAGCGATTGTGCCCACACAATACACAGGATTTTCCTTCTATTTTTATTTTCAGTTCCTGCACTTTTACGTCCCAAAATTGAGATAAACGCATAAAAAACAGATTTTTTTTCCCAAACAAAATACTTTCAGCCTAAATTTTTTTCTTCTTCTTAAAACGCATAAAAAACGATAAAAATAATTTCAGGATTTTGGTCCAAAATTTTCTAAGTCCACCCGGACCCCAAATTTTCGGTGTAAAAAAAAAAAATTTTTTTTGTCATTGACAGAAACGCATAAAAAACCAAAAAAAAAACAAAAATTAGGGATTTTGGTCCAAAATTTTTGAAGTCCCACCCAGACCCCAAATATTCAGGGTAAAAAAATTTTTTTTTTTTTGTCTAAAAACTGACCGAAATGCATAAAAAACAAAAATTTCCGGATTTTGGTCCAAAATTTTCGAAGTCCCACCCGGACCCCAAATTTTCAGAGTAAAAAAAAAATATTTTTTCTCTTAAAATTCACCAAAACGCATAAAAAACAGAAAAAATTTTTTTTTCGGATTTTGGTCCAAAATTTTCCAAGTCCCACCTGGACTCCAAATTTTCAGGGTAAAAAAACAAATGTTTTTTTTTTTGTCTTAAAATTGAGAGAAATGCATAAAAAACAAAAAAAATTTTTTTTCGGATTTTGGTCCAAAAGTCCCACCCGGACCACAAATTTTCAGGGGGAAAAAAAATAATTTTTTTTTGTCTTAAAATTAACAGAAACGCATAAAAAACAAAAAAAAAAAAATTTACGGATTTTGGTACAAAATTTTCGAAGTCCAACCCGCACCCCAAATTTTCAGTGGAAAATTTTTTTTTTTTTTTTTTGTCTTAAAATTGACCAAAACGCAGAAAAAACAAAAAAAATTTTTTTCGGATTTTGGTCCATAATTTTCTAAGTCCCACCCGGACCCCAAATTTTCAGGGAAAAAAAAAAAAAAAATTTTTCTCTTAAAATTTACCAAAACGCATAAAAAACAAAAAAAATTTTTTTTTAGATTTTGGTCAATAATTTTCTAAGTCCCACCCTGAACCCAAATTTTCAGGGGAAAAAATTTTTTTGTCTTAAAATTGACAGAAACGCATAAAAAACAAAAAACAAAAATTTCCGGATTTTGGTCCAAAATTTCTAAGTCCGCAAGGGGACCCCAAATTTTCAGCCTAAATATGAACCTTGGGACTTGGCTTCAACAAACTTGAATCTCACCCACCTAAGGATGCTGCATATCAAATATCAAAACATTCTTATTGCTAGATCTGAAGAAGAATATTTTTAAAAAATACTCCTCATACTGCACTAATTTAAACATTTGGGCTCCCATTGAGAGCCCAAATATCAACCCAGGCAATTGATTTCAATAAACATGTGAAACAATCTTCCAAAGATGTTTTTTTGTGAAATTTTAAAGCTTTTGGAGCAGTGCTTTGGGAGAAAAGTAGTCTTATGTTTTTCCCATTACCCACAGTGTTAAAAAATGCTGACTCAGCACTTTTTCAAAGTCCCAAAAAGTACCCCATGATAAAACCGATGGCAATTTTTTTTTACCATTCCATTCTGTTGGTCCTAAGGAAGCTTCACAACAAATAAGAATTCTCAGTGCCATGTAGTTTTGGAGATATGGGCGTTTTAATTTTTTTCTATTTTTAGCTCCTGTGGTTCCCACGGGGCTATGGGAAAAAAAATTTCTGCATAAATTAGGTACTTATGACCCAATAAGCACTCACGTAAAATTTGGTTCAAATCGGCCTCGTGGTTTGGAAAGTTAAAAAATTTATAGTAATTTATATATTTTTTATACTTAACAATGACCCAGACTTAGCTGGTGCTAACTCAAACAAAACCAGGGCCAAACACAAATTTTGCCCCCCAATCCCCAAAATTTGCATCCAAAACAAAAAGAAATCATGTCCTAAAGGACCTCCATACTACGCCTCTACTGCGCATGCGCAGTGACGCAGTCGTCCCGAAATTGGCGCCAATTATCATTCTTACTGGCAGTGCCTGGTCAGCGCTATGTACTCAGCGGGGAGGCAAGAGTTCCCAACTCCAGGGAGGGCCATCCCCGTCTGGGTCATTGGTAAGTATAAAAAATATATAAATTACTATAAATTTTTTAACATTTTTATACTGTACCAATGACCCAGACTTAGCTGAATAGTAAACAGGCTGGAGGGCCTAGGACATAGAGGAAAATCCAATAAGCTCAACTATATAGTAAAGAGGTAACCCCTTAAGGAGAAAAGGAGTATTAGGCTTTACATGTATCTTTCTTATTTAATATTAAATTAGAAAGATACACTACCCTTAATAATTGAGCACAATAACATTCATGTTCTCTATTAACATCCAGTATAACCCTTATACTAATTATTTTTAAAGCAAGCCAATAAATAAAGTAGTCCAGAGAATTGAGACTCTTTATAATCATTTAAAAGTGTCCGAGTATTGTATATTAAAGCCCGTTTGACACTTGACATATACAAATGCTTCACACCGAGCTACACTTTAAAAATAAGACATGAATGAATTTAAACATTAATATTACACTTTAAAACCATCCCGGAAGCGACTCAGAAATACTGACTTGGAGGAGGCATTCCCTTGCTTTTCACTATAAAGCAGGTGACCTAAGGGAACACCCGCCCCCCCCCCCCCCCTTCCCCTTGCCCTGGGTCAAATAGCCCAGAGCGAAGAGGGCAGCCAGACGGAGTCACTGCCGGAACAGAAAGCCTGCATAACTATAGTTGCAACTGTTTAGTGGACGACATTCTGAGCAACAGATAACGGACCTAAACAATGCAGGTCTCCAGAAATGGACTCAATATTTCTGAGATAAAAATTCGTAAATGTGGATGGCTGAGACCAATAAGCAGCCTTCATTAAATCTGTAATAGCAACACTATTAGCATAAGCCCAGGAAGTAGAAAGAGCTCTTACTTCATGAGCAGAAATCTTAAGCACAGACTGCTGAGAAGAAGATAAATCTTCATAAGCAGTACGGATAGTTAACTGAATCCATCTAGCAATAGAATGGACTGAAATGTCCTTTCTATTAGGCATCAAAGACAGAAAGAAACGTTTCCGTCCCTTTCTGATAAACTGAGATCTCTGTTTATAGATACGTAGTGCTCTAACAGGACAGAGTAAAGGCCTACGCCCGTCTGAAGACGGAAGAGCCTTAATAACAATAGGTTCCGGATATTTATTAGGAGCCTGATTCTTAGCTAAAAAACCCACATTAGTAGTGAAGGTGATAGTGTTCCCAACACTACGATAATGAGAATCATCCACCGATAGTGCATGAAGCTCAATGACTCTTCTGGCAGAAGAGAAAGCTAAGAGAAAAGCTGTCTTATAAGATAAGAATTTGAAATCTACTGTCCCAAGAGGTTCAAATGGCTTTTCCTTCAATTTAAGGAGAACCCAAGCTAAATTCCACTTAGGAATTAATCTAAGAGTTCTGGGTCTATTTATCGAAAAGTTTCTAACCAACCTCGATAAAGAGACATTAGATCCAATTTGTAAACTATCATGATGTGCATAGGTATCAGATAACATAGATCTATAACCCTTTATAGTAACAGGCTGCAGTTTGATTTCGTCAAACAAGTATACTAGAAAGTTTGCAATGTCTGGTATAGAGGGATCAAATATATCTACAGAATGATCCCTACACCAACGACGAAAACCCTTCCACTTAGCCGCATAGTTTAGCGAAGAGGAGGTCCTCCTACAGTTAGAAATCGCGTCCACTGCTCGTCCTGTAAAGTGCTTGCCATGCAAGAAGGACCGCACAACGGAAAAACGTGAAGGTTGAGACCTTGCGGGTTGTGATGGAGTTGGCGCGATTTCCCCTGCGAAAGAAGATCCTCTCGTGGAGGAAGCTTCGGCGGTAGGTCCCACAACAGACACCTGAGTAGATTTATCCACGGTCTCTGTGGCGACAGAGATGCTACCAACAGAATCTTGCATTGAGATTGTTTTATCTTTAGCAATACTTGTTGAATTAACGGCGCTGGAGGATACGCATATCCTATCATTCCGTCCCAAGGGATCGACAGAGCGTCTACTGCAAATGCTCTTGGATCCAGACACGGAGACACATACGTCTGCAACTGATTGTTGAGATGTGTCGCAAATAAGTCTATCATTGGCTGTTCCCATTGGTAGCAAATCTGATTGAATACTTGTTTGTTGAGAGTCCACTCCGACGGCAACAAGCGACCCTTTCGTGAAAGGGAGTCTGCTAGCACATTCAGACGACCCGGTATGTGACGGACCAAAAGAAGAACGCGATGTTCTAACGCAAACAGAAGGATTCTTTCCGTTAGATTGAACAACGGAACTGAATGAGTGCCTCCCTGATTCCGTATATACGCCACTACTGTCGTATTGTCGGATAGGATTTGGACATGAGCATCGTGAATAATGTCCATCCAGTGACGTAACGCAAGCCAAATTGACATCATTTCCTTGATGTTTATGTGCTTGCACAGGAATTGCGGATCCCAAAGACCCTGGCATCTCGAATCCGTTGGGATTAATGATGCACCCCAACCTGTTTGACTGGCATCCGTCATAACGGTAAAACTCGGATCCGGCAACTGCAGCGGAACTCCTTGAGTTAACCACTGAATGTTTGCCCAAGTCTGAATCTCTTGTTTCACTTGATCTGACAAGAGAACGTCTACATCGAGCGAATGAATTTTCACACTCCAATTCTGAGTCAGGAAAATTTGAAGAGGACGTGTGCGTAGCCGCCCCATCGGAATGAGATCCGCGGCGGCTCCGCACAGACCTATCAGTCTCATAAATTCTCTCGCCGTGACTTTGTCTGCGTGCAGACAATAGCGAGCGTAACAACTGACTAATTTCGCTCTGGTTAACGGCAGACGAACGAGATTGTTGTGCGTCTCGAAGCTCATTCCCAGATGAGTGAATGACTTGGACGGCACCAGATCTGACTTCTCCTCGTTTACTATAAAACCGAGACGTCGGAGCAATAGAAGAAGATTCTGAACATCGTTCTGAAGCGTTAACTCGTTGCCGTACCTCTGAAGAATGTCGTCCAGGTAGGCCGACGTTACCGCAGACGAATGAGCTCGGAAGTAGATCATTACCGAGTTCATTACCCGAGTGAAAGCCCAGGGTGCTAGATTCAATCCGAAGCACATCGCCCGGAATTGATACACCACTCCTAGGACTGCGAAGCGTAGATACTTTCGGAATGTCGGATGTACCATGACGTGAAAGTACGCATCTTTGAGATCTATGCTCGTTGCATAATCGTTCACCCGAATACTCGCTCTGACCGATCGAATCGTCTCCATATAAAACTTCGGAGCGACGATCAGCTTGTTTATCCAGCTCAAATCTATGACTGGACGGAACGAGCCGTCTGGTTTCGGAACCAGAAACAGATGGCTGTAGAATCCCAGAGATTCCTGGTTTTCTACGACCTCTACCGCGTTCTTCATTAAAAGAGACTGCATGTCTGATAACAGAGCGTCTCTTTTCTGTGGATTTGACGGAAGATGAGTCCACTTTGGACTTCGAGTTAATGGAGGCTTTCGTTTGAAGGATATCTTTAGACCTTCCGAAGTCACTCCTCTCACCCAAGGGTCGTCCGTAATCGACGCCCACTCTTGTGAAAAACTCGACAACCTTCCGCCAACCGGAACGCAATAGAGGTTTAAGCCATCACCTCCTGGACCTGCGGTAGGAGAAACCACGTCTTCCACGACCCGCACCTCGCCTCGTCGACCTCGGGGCGTCCGACCGATTGTCCCGGCCTGAAGGACGTCCCGAACGAGAGTCGCTATCCTGACGGTCTCTCGAATAAGACCAAGAGGACGCACCGGAACCTCTATAGGAACCTCTCTTGGGCGCATTAGACCCAGAAGTGCCTGTCTTATTCGTGTCTGCTGTATCCGACTTTTTAGGAGCCGATCTGAACAACAGAGAATCATTAGCTTTCTTTTTAATTTTATCATAAATAGCAGAAAGCTTGCCGTCAAAGAGAAGTTCTCCTGAGACCGAAGCGACTCTAAGAGAGTTCTTCACCTTAGAATCCACTAGTGTGGATGTAGCTAGGGCTGCGTCACGTCTAACCAACTCCAGATTTGCCACTGAAAGGGCGGAGTTACACGTGGAATAAGCTACTGCCCTTGAAAGAAGTCTTAAAGAGGATTGTATATCCTGAAACTCTTCCCATTGAAGGCGCAGTGATAACGCCTTAGTAAGGTGATCTGCGTAAGATAAAGCATCTAAATTGGCTCTGTTAGACGCAATAGCTGTTTCCAACACCGCGGTTGGAATAGAAGCTGACGACGGTAATGATAGCTCTAAGTCTTCCGCCTCGTCGTCCATACGCAGAGGAACTCTCGGTATACCCTGTCCTGCCGTATCAAATTTATTCCTTGCATTAATGAAAGGCAGGTTGAGAGTATTAGCGGACAAGAAACCTGCTTTCCCCGTCCTGGAAGCAAGTTTAAATATAGCGTCGTTCAATAATTCAAATGTTCTTGCAACATTATTGGACTGCGACGGAAACTCGGGAGCGATGTCCCTGAACCGCTCAAAAAATTCAGAGTCCAATGACGCTATAATTCTCTTGTCCGGAAGCGCAGCAGTCTGGCCCGTCGGAACAACTTGAGGGAGAAAGTGCCGGATGAAGTCCACGGCAGCTTTATGTTGTTCCGAAAGGGATAGCTCCAAGTCATCCGTATCCCTTTCACCATCCGGTCGGACCTCCCGATGTTCCCGGTCGTCCGCCCCCGATGCTTCGGCGGAGCGTACCGACCCAACGCCGTCAGATAATTCTCGATCCGACACCGTTTCTGTCGGCTGCTGGGATGCTGCGATAAGCTGTGCTATCTGCACAAGAATGTCCGACGTCGAGACCTGCGGAGGCGCAGTCTTTCGCTGCTTCGCCGAGGGCAGCTCCACATCAGATGGCTCCCGCATACTTTTCCTATGCGAACGTCCGGAGTCCATCGGTCTCGAATCCCTGGCTGCCGGATGGTGTGACCTGGTCGCCGAAGAATCCTTCATCGGCGAAGCTGGTAAAATATCGGCGGTCACGCAGCCAAGGTGCGGTTGTGTGCGCTGACGAGAAGAGGAAGCCTTAACAGTCTCTGCGGACTGCTTATACAACGGAGCGTCCCGTGCGACGGACGTATGCTCCGCTAAAGACACATTTTGTACCACAACATCTGGTCCCAGATGTTGTTGTACGAGAGAGGGACCTCTCTCGCTCGCGGCCCGGCTGGACCTGGACGAGCTAGGAACCGGACTAAAAGGCTTCCTCCGTTCTCGCTTACTATCCGCCGTCACTGGGTGTGCATCTATTATGTTTGAAGTGCTCGCATCACCCAAAATTTCCTCTTGGACCGGACGAAACCGGCTGCCGAACCATTCGGTGAATGGACGCTACACCGGGCGAGCTAGCGGACGACATTTGTCTAATCTCCATGAGCACTTTTGCCGCTAGCTCTGAATTCATTTGTGACGACGGACGCACACTTGAAGAAGATAACATGGAAACATCACCCTGTTCTGGTTCCTCTGAAATAGAAACTGAGAGAGTAGAGTGACCTTGTGGAGAAAGAGCCGGCATCGCTCTTTCTCCAGAAACAACATATCGTGACACACGTTTCCAATGTTTCTCATCCCAATGTTCACATATAGGACAGGGATTAATGCGAGAACACTGACTACAATTAATACAATGATCATGAAAGTCAGAGGAAGATTTCTTCCTATTACAATTTGAACAATGTCCCTTCATTGTGAAAGAACAACAAGTCCTAGTTACTCGCAAAAACCCCTGACACAAAGATACATAATAACATGATCCATTAATAAATGAAAAAACAATTGCAAAACAAAATAATTTTGAAAAAATATTTTTTCAGAGACGCCCAAGTTGCTGAAAAGTAACGTTGAGCCCCGATGGATCCGATGGCAAAGTGTGGTCAAAAATTTTAAATTTATATAAAATAATTAATGAGACACTTTCGGATAGTATAAATGTATCTTATAATGAGATAAACTACCACAAAGGCAAACAGCCCCCCTCAAAAAAGGCTGTTGCCAATGAAAACAAACAGTGTAAACACACTAGAAAACATGACTCCAGGCACTGAAAAAACTGGCCCGGAATCAGTCATCAATTACACTCTATCTGATGCAAAACAGAGACTCCCAGGGGAGAATCTGTAGAACATCAGATGGAAGATGCAGAACACAAACGTTATACACCCATGGGTGAAAACGTAACTATGGGGAAAATAACAGAAAACATTCTGTAACCAAGCAACTCTCCCAGGAAATTTTAGAAATGAAATTTCTCAAAAATATGCCAAAAGCATGGGAGAATTGCCAGGGGGGACTTTAGAAGGCTAGGGGAGAGGAAACGCTGAATAAGCAGTGCAACAATTAGCAAGAATGACAACAAGAGGCCCATGCCTCGAAAATAGGCAACTTAACATAATTTCATCAAAAAATTTTAAGTACAGCCCTGATTATTTTTTGCCACTTCTTTTTCCTCTCCTCCTTCTATCCTCCTTAGAATCACATTTTCTCCAAAAATTACGTGTCTGGCATCCTTTAAACTGAGATTTACAAGCACAAAGATCAGTGAGATGTTGACTGATGAAGGGCCAAACAGAGAATGATAATTGGCGCCAATTTCGGGACGACTGCGTCACTGCGCATGCGCAGTAGAGGCGTAGTATGGAGGTCCTTTAGGACATGATTTCTTTTTGTTTTGGATGCAAATTTTGGGGATTGGGGGGCAAAATTTGTGTTTGGCCCTGGTTTTGTTGGAGTTAGCACCAGCTAAGTCTGGGTCATTGGTACAGTATAAAAATATAGAAATTTGGGGCGGGGCCAAAATTTTTGCCCCTCCTTTAACATCGTCAAATATAGCCCCTCGAACTTCTCTTGAACAAACTTGCGTCTATACCTCAAAAGGAAGCTGCATACCAAATATCAAGTCTCTGCTATTGCTGGTTCTTGAGAAGAAGATTTTTTAAGAATTGGAGCATTTTTGCCCCATCCCTCTACTCAATATGAGCCAAAACCTAATTTGACAAAAAATCAAAATGCCCTTATATAACCCCTAATCACATGAAATTTCATTAATATGCGGCCAGTGGTTTGGGAGAGAAAAAGGCCCAAACACCACCTTCACGATGGATGACGGACGAAAAGTGATCAGAATAGCTCACCCTGACTTTCAGTCAGGTGAGCTAAAAATAATAAGTACAGTATACAGGACACCAGGTGGAGTGCACCATGCACTTTTGGGCCCTGGTTGGTGCGGATCGGTCTGGTTTTTATCTTTTCACATTTTTTAAGCTCTCTAAAGGTATTTACTCTAAGGGAATTACTCTTTTTCATCAGAGAAATAGGATGAGGATTAGGCTATTTTGTTACTTTGGTAAGATTTAAATAAAATAATCTGAGTGAGAACTTAACGGTTACCTGCCTAGCATTACATGTAAAGTGCATTAAAAATCTGAGTCCTGTTCTTCAAGGGTACTAAGATCAATCAGCCTATAAATAGATTCTGTCAATCATTAACTGCAATGGAACAATTTCAGTATCCATGGTAATAAACAAGCTGGCTGTCCGTGTTGAGATGAGTGAGGAAATGTTAATTATTTATACCAGAGAGAAAACTGGGATTGTTGAGGGTATTATAACATAACACCAACCAGTAATTTACATTAATTTATCTTGTATTGCGATAATTAAAACAACTATGTACATTATCAAATATAGACTTTAGAAACATAACAGGAAAATAAAAATTAACTTTAACAGTATAATTAGACAGGAATAACTTAGAGAATAAATCGAGCTTTCCAATTTAAAAAAACACCCAAAACTGCAGACCTATGGTCTGATTTGTTGACAATTTGACTAGCGTCTTATCAATCTACAGTGAAATTTGGAAAGTTGGATGATGAAATATATCTTTTGAGATGTGAATTTTTCGGGCAAGACTTTATTCAGAAAAGTGGTCATTACTTACTTTCTGCCTGTCGCTTCCTAAGTTTGATACATTATCTATACAAGACACGAAGGAAAACACATGCGAAACAAATGTGTTTACAAATATTATTGATCGGCTGAGAGATGTGACGTCATTATTCATATTTAGACACATTGGGCCATTATAGGCCTGCTTGGCTCATATAGTCAATGACGGCTCGACTTGTTACGCAACTTTTACTTGTTGAGCATTAATATTAATATTATAGTTGGGGAGATTAAGAAAGTGCCAGTGAGAAATATTATAAAACGAGAACTGGGAGATTGGAAGGGACAATGGGATTGAGATGACACGTGTAGGACAGGGGGTAATGAAGGCCTCCTCTGTAGAGAGGAGTGGCAAATTAGTAAACGTCTTGTGTCAGAATTAAAACTTTTATTCTGTGAGTAGGCTTCAGAATTAAACTTACAAGCCTTTTGAGAGTAAGTTTAATGCTGAAACTTATGAGTATAAAAATTCCGAACGCAGACAGCAATATTTACTCTACTGAAAAAAAGAGATGGGCCTGCAACATTGGAACAGTAATGCTAAAAATGAAAACAGCTTGCAGATATTTTCCCCTAGGCTTGATGAATTCAGTGTGGGAGTTTCGGCCTCAAACAAGATGGCAAAGGTGTAGCCAGGGAGGGTCAAGGGGGGGCATATGGCCCCCTCCCCCACAATCCGAAAGGTGCGCAGACGATATTCTCCACAGCAATCTAATACATGCCTACATTGAATATGATTCACTTTCCCTCAACATGAAATCTTTGATCACAGCTGATATCAAATATTGAATACCCCATCCACCGGACCATCACCGATGGCCAAAGGTCAAGTTGGAGGAGATTATGGGAGGGGTCACCCCCTCCCATAATCTCCTCCAACTTGACCACTGGCCATGGCTTGGCTCTTGGCCAAGTTTTCAGTCTTTTCAGTTGCTAGACATTCTCATCCTTGAGTTGCATTGTGGGTGACCCCCCTAAAAAAAAATGCTGTCTGCTCCCCTTAATGGGCGACCTAACATTAAGTCCATAGATTTCTATACTATACTGATTCCACACAAGCATGATTAGCATTGGCTGAAGACAAGTGCACCATCAACGTGGATAATGCCTTAGTACACGGCGCCACCGTGCACCCATGTGGGCAATCGGGATTAAGTGCCTTGCCCAGTAGATTCCTTTTGCTAAAAACCCGATAATTCCATGCACATGAAGATGTGCATTGTTTATTGATGGAAATCACCCATCCATCCTCAAATTCATGTCTAAGAATGTGTTAAAAAAAAAAAAAAAAAGGGAGGAAGTTGACTTCCATGGCAAAATGTCGTCCAATATGCACGCCAACATGTTTCGGTTGGAGGTTAGGTCAAGGGCAAACAAGAAATCGCACAAAAGAATATTCTCCAAACAAGATGGCATGTGGGGAAATGCAATACACATTTGATAAGTGGCGGAGCTACGGGAGGGGGCAGCCCCACCCCCCTCTCCCCCAATTCAAACCTTATTTCAACTACTTTCATCCATCTATCATGTGTTACACCCACAGGCCTATTGAGGTAAATTTTTGTACAGTGTTTGGTTTGGGTAATGTTCAGACAGTTACCTCCAGTCCAGTTGGGAGAAAATTTGACCAGAGACACACAGTGCACTAAATTTAAAAAACAATTTCTGTGTGGGAGGGCATCTGAAAACCTACTCTAGGGAGGGGCACTCCCCCTCCCAGGCCAGCTGCCCGCCCACTAGGACTTTGTACCTTGGGACATGACTAAGGCATGTTATGCCATGCTGCTGCTTAATATTGCTCAGCCCCCCCCCCCCCCCCCCCTTATTTGAGAATCCAACCTCCACCCCTGCATTCAATAAGATTCATTCACATAATGAGGCCTCTATCTGCCATAAACCTAATTAACTGCAGGGGAGCGTGGTGGCTCTCAGTGGTAGACTGTTGGACTTCTATGCTAGAGGTCCCGAGTTCGATCCCCGTCCAGGACGACCTGCATTGTGTCCTCAGGCAAGGCATTTTATCCCAGTTGCCTACATGGTGGAATGATGATGCTGTGTACTAAGAGCGTACTGCACGTCGATGGTGCACATGTCTTTAAAACAATTGCTGTGAAGTGTGGAAGTGTGGGGGGGGGGGGGGGGGGGGGGGGGGGGCAGAGACACCAAAGAGTTGCCGAAGGCAACCATGGGAGTTATTACATTAATAACAAATCATTTCATTAACAGATTTGGTGTAACTGTGTTCCACATAGAACTATTCCCATATTTATTTATTTATTCCAGTTCAAGACTTGTTTCAAGACTGGAGTCAGACATGCAGTGCTTGTCGTGATTTTATGTTTTGTTTGGACAGAACGTACATCTGCAAGTATGTCGGCATTTTGGATAGGTCAGTGCTTGACTAGTAGCCGACGAGGCACTTTCTGGGTACTGCTGACCATATCTGTTGCACATATCAGACCTAGTTTGATTAATGAACAATGTTAAAGGCATAATTGAACGTATCAATGCCCAAGACTGGTTCGGTGATGTAGTGTATACCCAAGTTGAGTATTGTGTACTATATGTCTCCTCAGTGTGGGGGTGTGGTGGGTTAAATAACTTTCCACCCCTTTGTTAGATATAATAAGGCTTTTTTGTCCATACTTTGAGTCACCCATGTATTGCTATTAGTAGGCGAATATATTATTTTATCATACGACTCGTCCGTTTTGTTCACTTTAAAACATTTGGTATTTTGCTTTCATATTAATCAGTGATAAATAAAGACTTCCGTCAATTTCATTGGTCAATTTCAAAACTAGACAATTTGATTGGCCGAATAAAATACAACTGGGCTATATTTTCATAATTTGCACAATTGGGGTTGAAAGATTTCATTGATCAATTTCAAATATGGACAGTTTGATTGGCTAAACAAAATACAACTGGGTCACATTTGCATAATTGGAGTCGGGAGAGTTTACGTTATCCGTCCTATTTAGGTTGGGTTATATTGCATTAACCCTTTACCTGACATAACAACCAAAACTGGCAAGTGCTATATACGAAAAATGTTCATCTTTTGCTTCCAAAACATAGGTTATGACTCCTCATTGGAATGAGTGCATCGCGATCGTTCCAATGAGGGGTCATAACCTATGTTTTGGAAGAAAAAAATGAAAATTTTTAGTTATATGATGATGATGTTTTTTCCAAGTGTCGTCTGCAACACATGTTAGATAAAGGGTTAAAAAGTGATACTAAGTCGTTAATTTGTGCATATGTGTGTCATATGATAAATAGAATATGAAATAAGTGTTTTTCTCATATAATATTTATGAAACTCATCCAAATTTTCCGTTTGGGCTCGCCAAAACGGAAAATTCTTAGACTCGTTTCATAAATATTATATGAGAAAAACACTCATTCCATATCCTCTATATGTTGTACTAGGACAAAAGCCCTTAGTGGGGGCATTTCAAGTGCTGGTTAGGTTATGCATACTTCCACCCATTGTGAAAGCTCCCACTAATCGCATATGGCTTTATTATGGGGTGATTAGGGAGGGATAACCCTCTGAGCAGTGTCCTATACACACCTGTTTACAGTGTGTTCAGGGACAAAAGCCCTTACTTGGGCCTTCTAACGCCCTGACTAGGATCAATACTAGTACTGTTACACCCACTGTGAAAGCTGTGAGTCCACAATGGTATGGAAGTGGAATCTTATATTTGAAATGGCTCATCCTTGGCTCCATGAGTGTTGGTATTTATTTTAACCCTTGACCAAGTAGAGTCTTTCATAGTTTGTGAAATTGTGATTCGACATGTTAGCTATGTGTGGCTCAGAATTTCAGCCCATAATCTGGGTACCTCATTGTTGACATGAAATGTATTGGTTTGGAGACAGTTAGGTAATTCAAACTAACGTTAGTGGTACAATGCAGGAGTTCGAATTTATCAGCGACCTTGATACAATTGGTGGTCTGTTAAATGTGAGGTAGGCATTGAGTGCGCCTGTGATCTGCATTTGTTAAGATAAGCCCATCTTACACGACTGATACAATGTGTGGTTTGTGGACTTCCATGGCAGTGGTGGAAGACCAAGGGTGAATGGCTTAGCTACCTGTTTCCTCCATCCATCCCTAGCCCTCGCTCATAGGCCGATCTGTGCATGCATGCTAGATTGTTGAATGCATGTGCTTTACTGATTGTTTTGAATAACACAACACCCGGGCTATTATTGATTTCAATGAATGGATGCTGCCCTATTATTAGGTCGGTATGTAAGGTTTTGAATATAAAATTGTATCAGTTTACAGCATGAAGTGTGACCATTCTAAAAGGCCTATCAGTATCTGCTAGCTGCATTGTTAGAGGTATGCAAATTCTAGTCTTTAGCCCCATATCATTGTCTAAGTAAGTAACTGTCACCAATCAAGGGAATATTATCCCCCGAACTGAAGGTCACTGAGCTATACGTCTTGTACTTTCTGAGCTTTTGGAGCTTCGAGTTGGGGATAAAAGAGCTTATTTCAGTGTGGTACATTAAAATTTGTATTTGCTTCGGTATAAAATTTGTTTGACCTGAAGCCTATTGGTATTTTTCCAGAAGTTAATCCGCAATGTATGACTAGTTTCAACCTTTACGGTTTTATCAAATACTTCAAGACTTCAATTTCTTTAAGTCTGAGATTGCCGACTATTTGGTGAGTACGGCATTTTATTATGGTCTGTCAAAATGTATTGGTCGCTATGTATGAGGACCAATTCACAACCAATTCATTCAATGTTTTACTTGAACACTACTGTAGTTTAGATTATGAGCAATATCGCAAGTTTAATGTTTGTTATGCCGATATTTTATTGCTATATGCTTGTTGGTTTATTACATCGACAATACGATGTTAACCCTTTACCTAACATGAAAAGCAGACGACACTTGCAAAAAAAATTCTTGAATAACTAATTTTTTTCATTTTTTGTCTCAAAAACATAGGTTATGACCCCTCGTTGGAACGAGCTCGACGAGCTCGTTCCAACGAGGGGTCATAACCTATGTTTTTGAGACAAAATGAAAAAAATAATGAAAATTAATTGGCGATTTTTGAGAATAGCGCTGGCCGGTTTTGGCCGTTACGTTGGGTAAAGGGTTAAGATAGTGAGGAGTTGTTTGGGCACTCACTCATCTATTTTACACCCTGTAGTGATGGGGTATGAGGACCAGGTGTTGTGATAAACCGGTCACATGTTTGTTTGTACTTTATTGTTTATTGTTTGTGCTATTGTTTGTGACTTCGTGGCTTGGTTTTATTAGTTCCATTTTGTGAACTATAATGATTTCTGCAGTCTATTAGTTAGACTGTCTGATAAATCAGTACCTTGTATGTCGTCCTGGGGAACTTGCAAGCAGACAGGCAGGAGACACACAGTAAACTGTGTATAACACAGACTTGTGGCGTGAAGCTCCGACTGACTGACAGTTGTACTGTCTTGGGCAGTCACTGGCAAGAACGAAGTTTGCAAGCAGGCGGGAGGTATACATTCCTGTCCAGTTGACACCAAAAAGAGGAATTCTGAGGAACTAGCTGAACAATTATCAACCTTTAGCGAAAATGGCATTCCGGTGACCAACAATATTTCTGACAGATAACAAAACTTTTTCGACACGCATAAAAAAATTACATGATGAGGTGAATCACCTTCCATTCTAGCTTCAGACCTGTCAATGGACAATGAGAAGAGGTCCTAAATGGATTGAAAGCAACTTCTTAGTTTTTCAGTGTAAATGGAAAAGAACAATGCAAGCCATCTCAATGAGCAGGACTATATTATTTAATAGTAGTGCCAGGTTGTATTATAAGTCATCTCAGTAAGATAGCAGGACTATGTTATTTAATAGTAGTGCCAGGTTGTATTGTAAGTAATCTCGGTAAGATAGCAGGACTATGTTATTTGATAGTAGTGCCATGTTGTATTGTAAGTAATCTCGGTAAGATAGCAGGACTATGTTATTTGATAGTAGAGCCAGGTTGTATTGTAAGTAATCTCGGTAAGATAGCAGGACTATGTTATTTGATAGTAGTGCCAGGTTGTATTGTAAGTAATCTCGGTAGGATAGCAGGACTATGTTATTTGATAGTAGAGCCAGTTTGTATTGTAAGTAATCTCGGTAAGATAGCAGGACTATGTTATTTGATAGTAGTGCCAGGTTGTATTGTAAGTAATCTCGGTAAGATAGCAGGACTATGTTATTTGATAGTAGTGCCAGGTTGTATTATAAGTAATCTCAGTAAGATAGCAGGACTATGTTATTTGATAGTAGTGCCAGGTTGTATTGTAAGTAATCTCGGTAAGATAGCAGGACTATGTTATTTGATAGTAGTGCCAGGTTGTATTGTAAGTAATCTCGGTAAGATAGCAGGACTATGTTATTTGATAGTAGTGCCAGGTTGTATTGTAAGTAATCTCAGTAAGATAGCAGGACTATGTTATTTGATAGTAGTGCCAGGTTGTATTGTAAGTAATCTCGGTAAGATAGCAGGACTATGTTATTTGATAGTAGTGCCAGGTTGTATTGTAAGTAATCTCGGTAAGATAGCAGGACTATGTTATTTGATAGTAGTGCCATGTTGTATTGTAAGTAATCTCGGTAAGATAGCAGGACTATGTTATTTGATAGTAGTGCCAGGTTGTATTGTAAGTAATCTCGGTAAGATAGCAGGACTGTTATTTAATAGTAGTGCCAGGTTGTATTGTAAGTAATCTCAGTAAGATAGCAGGACTATGTTATTTGATAGTAGTGCCAGGTTGTATTGTAAGTAATCTCGGTAAGATAGCAGGATTATGTTATTTGATAGTAGTGCCAGGTTGTATTGTAAGTAATCTGGGTAAGATAGCAGGACTATGTTATTTGATAGTAGTGCCATGTTGTATTGTAAGTAATCTCGGTAAGATAGCAGGACTATGTTATTTGATAGTAGTGCCAGGTTGTATTGTAAGTAATCTCAGGAAGATAGCAGGACTATGTTATTTGATAGTAGTGCCAGGTTGTATTGTAAGTAATCTCGGTAAGATAGCAGGACTATGTTATTTGATAGTAGTGCCATGTTGTATTGTAAGTAATCTTGGTAAGATAGCAGGACTATGTTATTTGATAGTAGAGCCAGGTTGTATTGTAAGTAATCTCGGTAAGATAGCAGGACTATGTTATTTGATAGTAGTGCCAGGTTGTATTGTAAGTAATCTTGGTAAGATAGCAGGACTATGTTATTTGATAGTAGAGCCAGGTTGTATTGTAAGTAATCTCGGTAAGATAGCAGGACTATGTTATTTGATAGTAGTGCCAGGTTGTATTGTAAGTAATCTCGGTAAGATAGCAGGACTGTTATTTAATAGTAGAGCCAGGTTGTATTGTAAGTAATCTCGGTAAGATAGCAGGACTATGTTATTTGATAGTAGTGCCAGGTTGTATTATAAGTCATCTCAGTAAGATAGCAGGACTGTTATTTAATAGTAGAGCCAGGTTGTATTGTAAGTAATCTCGGTAAGATAGCAGGACTATGTTATTTGATAGTAGTGCCATGTTGTATTGTAAGTAATCTCGGTAAGATAGCAGGACTATGTTATTTGATAGTAGTGCCATGTTGTATTGTAAGTAATCTCGGTAAGATAGCAGGACTGTTATTTAATAGTAGTGCCAGGTTGTATTGTAAGTAATCTCGGTAAGAGAGCAGGACTGTTATTTAATAGTAGTGCCAGGTTGTATTGTAAGTAATCTCGGTAAGATAGCAGGACTATGTTATTTGATAGTAGTGTCAGGTTGTATTGTAAGTAATCTCGGTAAGATAGCAGGACTATGTTATTTGATAGTAGTGCCAGGTTGTATTGTAAGTAATCTCGGTAAGATAGCAGGACTATGTTATTTGATAGTAGTGCCATGTTGTATTGTAAGTAATCTCGGTAAGATAGCAGGACTGTTATTTAATAGTAGTGCCAGGTTGTATTGTAAGTAATCTTGGTAAGATAGCAGGACTATGTTATTTGATAGTAGTGCCAGGTTGTATTATAAGTCATCTCAGTAAGATAGCAGGACTGTTATTTAATAGTAGAGCCAGGTTGTATTGTAAGTAGTCTTGGTAAGATAGCAGGACCATGTTATTTGATAGTAGTGCCATGTTGTATTGTAAGTAATCTCGGTAAGATAGCAGGACTGTTATTTAATAGTAGTGCCAGGTTGTATTGTAAGTAATCTCGGTAAGATAGCAGGACTATGTTATTTGATAGTAGTGCCAGGTTGTATTGTAAGTAATCTCGGTAACATAGCAGGACTATGTTATTTGATAGTAGTGCCAGGTTGTATTGTAAGTAATCTCGGTAACATAGCAGGACTATGTTATTTGATAGTAGTGCCAGGTTGTATTGTAAGTAATCTCGGTAAGATAGCAGGACTATGTTATTTGATAGTAGTGCCAGGTTGTATTGTAAGTAATCTCGGTAAGATAGCAGGACTGTTATTTAATAGTAGTGCCAGGTTGTATTGTAAGTAATCTCGGTAAGATAGCAGGACTATGTTATTTGATAGTAGAGCCAGATTGTATTGTAAGTAATCTCGGTAAGATAGCAGGACTATGTTATTTGATAGTAGTGCCAGGTTGTATTGTAAGTAATCTCGGTAAGATAGCAGGACTATGTTATTTGATAGTAGAGCCAGGTTGTATTGTAAGTAATCTCGGTAAGATAGCAGGACTATGTTATTTAATAGTAGTGCCAGGTTGTATTGTAAGTAATCTCGGTAAGATAGCAGGACTGTTATTTAATAGTAGTGCCAGGTTGTATTGTAAGTAATCTCGGTAAGATAGCAGGACTGTTATTTAATAGTAGTGCCAGGTTGTATTGTAAGTAATCTCGGTAAGATAGCAGGACTATGTTATTTGATAGTAGAGCCAGGTTGTATTGTAAGTAATCTCGGTAAGATAGCAGGACTACGTTATTTGATAGTAGTGCCAGGTTGTATTATAAGTCATCTCAGTAAGATAGCAGGACTGTTATTTAATAGTAGTGCCAGGTTGTATTGTAAGTAATCTCGGTAAGATAGCAGGACTATGTTATTTAATAGTAGTGCCAGGTTGTATTGTAAGTAATCTCGGTAAGATAGCAGGACTGTTATTTAATAGTAGTGCCAGGTTGTATTGTAAGTAATCTCGGTAAGATAGCAGGACTGTTATTTAATAGTAGTGCCAGGTTGTATTGTAAGTAATCTCGGTAAGATAGCAGGACTATGTTATTTGATAGTAGAGCCAGGTTGTATTGTAAGTAATCTCGGTAAGATAGCAGGACTACGTTATTTGATAGTAGTGCCAGGTTGTATTATAAGTCATCTCAGTAAGATAGCAGGACTGTTATTTAATAGTAGTGCCAGGTTGTATTGTAAGTAATCTCGGTAAGATAGCAGGACTATGTTATTTGATAGTAGTGCCAGGTTGTATTGTAAGTAATCTCGGTAAGATAGCAGGACTGTTATTTGATAGTAGTGCCAGGTTGTATTGTAAGTAATCTCGGTAAGATAGCAGGACTATGTTATTTGATAGTAGTGCCAGGTTGTATTGTAAGTAATCTTGGTAAGATAGCAGGACTATGTTATTTGATAGTAGTGCCAGGTTGTATTGTAAGTAATCTCGGTAAGATAGCAGGACTATGTTATTTAATAGTAGTGCCAGGTTGTATTGTAAGTAATCTCAGTAAGATAGCAGGACTATGTTATTTGATAGTAGTGCCAGGTTGTATTATAAGTCATCTCAGTAAGATAGCAGGACTGTTATTTAATAGTAGTGCCAGGTTGTATTGTAAGTAATCTCGGTAAGATAGCAGGACTATGTTATTTGATAGTAGAGCCAGGTTGTATTGTAAGTAATCTCGGTAAGATAGCAGGACTGTTATTTAATAGTAGAGCCAGGTTGTATTGTAAGTAATCCCGGTAAGATAGCAGGACTGTTATTTAATAGTAGTGCCAGGTTGTATTGTAAGTAATCTTGGTAAGATAGCAGGACTATGTTATTTGATAGTAGTGCCAGGTTGTATTGTAAGTAATCTCGGTAAGATAGCAGGACTATGTTATTTAATAGTAGTGCCAGGTTGTATTGTAAGTAATCTCGGTAAGATAGCAGGACTATGTTATTTGATAGTAGTGCCAGGTTGTATTGTAAGTAATCTCGGTAAGATAGCAGGACTGTTATTTGATAGTAGTGCCAGGTTGTATTGTAAGTAATCTCGGTAAGATAGCAGGACTATGTTATTTGATAGTAGTGCCATGTTGTATTGTAAGTAATCTCGGTAAGATAGCAGGACTATGTTATTTGATAGTAGTGCCAGGTTGTATTGTAAGTAATCTTGGTAAGATAGCAGGACTATGTTATTTGATAGTAGTGCCAGGTTGTATTGTAAGTAATCTCGGTAAGATAGCAGGACTATGTTATTTGATTGTAGTGCCAGGTTGTATTGTAAGTAATCTCAGTAAGATAGCAGGACTGTTATTTAATAGTAGTGCCATGTTGTATTGTAAGTAATCTCGGTAAGATAGCAGGACTATGTTATTTGATAGTAGTGCCAGGTTGTATTGTAAGTAATCTTGGTAAGATAGCAGGACTATGTTATTTGATAGTAGTGCCAGGTTGTATTGTAAGTAATATCGGTAAGATAGCAGGACTATGTTATTTGATAGTAGTGCCAGGTTGTATTGTAAGTAATCTCGGTAAGATAGCAGGACTATGTTATTTGATAGTAGTGCCAGGTTGTATTGTAAGTAATCTCGGTAAGATAGCAGGACTATGTTATTTGATAGTAGTGCCAGGTTGTATTGTAAGTAATCTCGGTAAGATAGCAGGACTATGTTATTTGATAGTAGTGCCAGGTTGTATTGTAAGTAATCTCGGTAAGATAGCAGGACTATGTTATTTGATAGTAGTGCCATGTTGTATTGTAAGTAATCTCGGTAAGATAGCAGGACTATGTTATTTGATAGTAGTGCCAGGTTGTATTGTAAGTAATCTCGGTAAGATAGCAGGACTATGTTATTTGATAGTAGTGCCAGGTTGTATTGTAAGTAATCTCGGTAAGATAGCAGGACTATGTTATTTGATAGTAGTGCCAGGTTGTATTGTAAGTAATCTCGGTAAGATAGCAGGACTATGTTATTTGATAGTAGTGCCAGGTTGTATTGTAAGTAATCTCGGTAAGATAGCAGGACTGTTATTTGATAGTAGTGCCAGGTTGTATTGTAAGTAATCTTGGTAAGATAGCAGGACTATGTTATTTGATAGTAGTGCCAGGTTGTATTGTAAGTAATCTCGGTAAGATAGCAGGACTATGTTATTTGATAGTAGTGCCATGTTGTATTGTAAGTAATCTCGGTAAGATAGCAGGACTATGTTATTTGATAGTAGTGCCAGGTTGTATTGTAAGTATTCTTGGTAAGATAGCAGGACTATGTTATTTGATAGTAGTGCCAGGTTGTATTGTAAGTAATCTTGGTAAGATAGCAGGACTATGTTATTTGATAGTAGTGCCAGGTTGTATTATAAGTCATCTCAGTAAGATAGCAGGACTATGTTATTTGATAGTAGTGCCAGGTTGTATTGTAAGTAATCTCGGTAAGATAGCAGGACTATGTTATTTGATAGTAGTGCCAGGTTGTATTGTAAGTAATCTCGGTAAGATAGCAGGACTATGTTATTTGATAGTAGTGCCAGGTTGTATTATAAGTCATCTCAGTAAGATAGCAGGACTGTTATTTAATAGTAGTGCCATGTTGTATTGTAAGTAATCTCGGTAAGATAGCAGGACTATGTTATTTAATAGTAGTGCCAGGTTGTATTGTAAGTAATCTCGGTAAGATAGCAGGACTATGTTATTTGATAGTAGTGCCAGGTTGTATTGTAAGTAATCTCGGTAAGATAGCAGGACTATGTTATTTGATAGTAGTGCCAGGTTGTATTATAAGTCATCTCAGTAAGATAGCAGGACTATGTTATTTGATAGTAGTGCCAGGTTGTATTGTAAGTAATCTCGGTAAGATAGCAGGACTATGTTATTTGATAGTAGTGCCAGGTTGTATTGTAAGTAATCTCAGTAAGATAGCAGGACTGTTATTTAATAGTAGTGCCAGGTTGTATTGTAAGTAATCTCGGTAAGATAGCAGGACTATGTTATTTGATAGTAGTGCCATGTTGTATTGTAAGTAATCTCGGTAAGATAGCAGGACTATGTTATTTGATAGTAGTGCCAGGTTGTATTGTAAGTAATCTCGGTAAGATAGCAGGACTATGTTATTTGATAGTAGTGTCAGGTTGTATTGTAAGTAATCTCGGTAAGATAGCAGGACTATGTTATTTGATAGTAGTGCCAGGTTGTATTGTAAGTAATCTCGGTAACATAGCAGGACTATGTTATTTGATAGTAGTGCCAGGTTGTATTGTAAGTAATCTCGGTAAGATAGCAGGACTATGTTATTTGATAGTAGTGCCAGGTTGTATTGTAAGTAATCTCGGTAAGATAGCAGGACTGTTATTTAATAGTAGTGCCAGGTTGTATTGTAAGTAATCTCGGTAAGATAGCAGGACTATGTTATTTGATAGTAGAGCCAGATTGTATTGTAAGTAATCTCGGTAAGATAGCAGGACTATGTTATTTGATAGTAGTGCCAGGTTGTATTGTAAGTAATCTCGGTAAGATAGCAGGACTATGTTATTTGATAGTAGAGCCAGGTTGTATTGTAAGTAATCTCGGTAAGATAGCAGGACTATGTTATTTAATAGTAGTGCCAGGTTGTATTGTAAGTAATCTCGGTAAGATAGCAGGACTGTTATTTAATAGTAGTGCCAGGTTGTATTGTAAGTAATCTCGGTAAGATAGCAGGACTGTTATTTAATAGTAGTGCCAGGTTGTATTGTAAGTAATCTCGGTAAGATAGCAGGACTATGTTATTTGATAGTAGAGCCAGGTTGTATTGTAAGTAATCTCGGTAAGATAGCAGGACTACGTTATTTGATAGTAGTGCCAGGTTGTATTATAAGTCATCTCAGTAAGATAGCAGGACTGTTATTTAATAGTAGTGCCAGGTTGTATTGTAAGTAATCTCGGTAAGATAGCAGGACTATGTTATTTGATAGTAGTGCCAGGTTGTATTGTAAGTAATCTCGGTAAGATAGCAGGACTGTTATTTGATAGTAGTGCCAGGTTGTATTGTAAGTAATCTCGGTAAGATAGCAGGACTATGTTATTTGATAGTAGTGCCAGGTTGTATTGTAAGTAATCTTGGTAAGATAGCAGGACTATGTTATTTGATAGTAGTGCCAGGTTGTATTGTAAGTAATCTCGGTAAGATAGCAGGACTATGTTATTTAATAGTAGTGCCAGGTTGTATTGTAAGTAATCTCAGTAAGATAGCAGGACTATGTTATTTGATAGTAGTGCCAGGTTGTATTATAAGTCATCTCAGTAAGATAGCAGGACTGTTATTTAATAGTAGTGCCAGGTTGTATTGTAAGTAATCTCGGTAAGATAGCAGGACTATGTTATTTGATAGTAGAGCCAGGTTGTATTGTAAGTAATCTCGGTAAGATAGCAGGACTGTTATTTAATAGTAGAGCCAGGTTGTATTGTAAGTAATCCCGGTAAGATAGCAGGACTGTTATTTAATAGTAGTGCCAGGTTGTATTGTAAGTAATCTTGGTAAGATAGCAGGACTATGTTATTTGATAGTAGTGCCAGGTTGTATTATAAGTCATCTCAGTAAGATAGCAGGACTATGTTATTTGATAGTAGTGCCAGGTTGTATTGTAAGTAATCTCGGTAAGATAGCAGGACTATGTTATTTGATAGTAGTGCCAGGTTGTATTGTAAGTAATCTCGGTAAGATAGCAGGACTATGTTATTTGATAGTAGTGCCAGGTTGTATTGTAAGTAATCTCGGTAAGATAGCAGGACTATGTTATTTGATAGTAGTGCCATGTTGTATTGTAAGTAATCTCGGTAAGATAGCAGGACTATGTTATTTGATAGTAGTGCCAGGTTGTATTGTAAGTAATCTTGGTAAGATAGCAGGACTATGTTATTTAATAGTAGTGCCAGGTTGTATTGTAAGTAATCTCGGTAAGATAGCAGGACTATGTTATTTGATAGTAGTGCCAGGTTGTATTATAAGTCATCTCAGTAAGATAGCAGGACTGTTATTTAATAGTAGTGCCATGTTGTATTGTAAGTAATCTCGGTAAGATAGCAGGACTATGTTATTTGATAGTAGTGCCAGGTTGTATTGTAAGTAATCTTGGTAAGATAGCAGGACTATGTTATTTGATAGTAGTGCCAGGTTGTATTGTAAGTAATCTCGGTAAGATAGCAGGACTATGTTATTTGATAGTAGTGCCAGGTTGTATTGTAAGTAATCTCGGTAAGATAGCAGGACTATGTTATTTGATAGTAGTGCCAGGTTGTATTGTAAGTAATCTCGGTAAGATAGCAGGACTATGTTATTTGATAGTAGTGCCAGGTTGTATTGTAAGTAATCTCGGTAAGATAGCAGGACTATGTTATTTAATAGTAGTGCCAGGTTGTATTGTAAGTAATCTCGGTAAGATAGCAGGACTATGTTATTTGATAGTAGTGCCAGGTTGTATTGTAAGTAATCTCGGTAAGATAGCAGGACTGTTATTTGATAGTAGAGCCAGGTTGTATTGTAAGTAATCTCGGTAAGATAGCAGGACTATGTTATTTGATAGTAGTGCCAGGTTGTATTGTAAGTAATCTTGGTAAGATAGCAGGACTATGTTATTTGATAGTAGTGCCAGGTTGTATTGTAAGTAATCTCGGTAAGATAGCAGGACTATGTTATTTGATAGTAGTGCCAGGTTGTATTGTAAGTAATCTCGGTAAGATAGCAGGACTGTTATTTAATAGTAGTGCCAGGTTGTATTGTAAGTAATCTCGGTAAGATAGCAGGACTATGTTATTTGATAGTAGTGCCAGGTTGTATTGTAAGTAATCTCGGTAAGATAGCAGGACTGTTATTTGATAGTAGTGCCAGGTTGTATTGTAAGTAATCTTGGTAAGATAGCAGGACTATGTTATTTGATAGTAGTGCCAGGTTGTATTGTAAGTAATCTCGGTAAGATAGCAGGACTATGTTATTTGATAGTAGTGCCAGGTTGTATTGTAAGTAATCTCGGTAAGATAGCAGGACTATGTTATTTGATAGTAGTGCCAGGTTGTATTGTAAGTAATCTCGGTAAGATAGCAGGACTATGTTATTTGATAGTAGTGCCAGGTTGTATTGTAAGTAATCTCGGTAAGATAGCAGGACTATGTTATTTGATAGTAGTGCCAGGTTGTATTGTAAGTAATCTCGGTAAGATAGCAGGACTATGTTATTTGATAGTAGTGCCAGGTTGTATTGTAAGTAATCTCGGTAAGATAGCAGGACTGTTATTTGATAGTAGTGCCAGGTTGTATTGTAAGTAATCTTGGTAAGATAGCAGGACTATGTTATTTGATAGTAGTGCCAGGTTGTATTGTAAGTAATCTCGGTAAGATAGCAGGACTATGTTATTTGATAGTAGTGCCATGTTGTATTGTAAGTAATCTCGGTAAGATAGCAGGACTATGTTATTTGATAGTAGTGCCAGGTTGTATTGTAAGTATTCTCGGTAAGATAGCAGGACTATGTTATTTGATAGTAGTGCCAGGTTGTATTGTAAGTAATCTTGGTAAGATAGCAGGACTATGTTATTTGATAGTAGTGCCAGGTTGTATTATAAGTCATCTCAGTAAGATAGCAGGACTATGTTATTTGATAGTAGTGCCAGGTTGTATTGTAAGTAATCTCGGTAAGATAGCAGGACTATGTTATTTGATAGTAGTGCCAGGTTGTATTGTAAGTAATCTCGGTAAGATAGCAGGACTATGTTATTTGATAGTAGTGCCAGGTTGTATTATAAGTCATCTCAGTAAGATAGCAGGACTGTTATTTAATAGTAGTGCCATGTTGTATTGTAAGTAATCTCGGTAAGATAGCAGGACTATGTTATTTAATAGTAGTGCCAGGTTGTATTGTAAGTAATCTCGGTAAGATAGCAGGACTGTTATTTAATAGTAGTGCCATGTTGTATTGTAAGTAATCTCGGTAAGATAGCAGGACTATGTTATTTGATAGTAGTGCCAGGTTGTATTGTAAGTAATCTCGGTAAGATAGCAGGACTGTTATTTAATAGTAGTGCCAGGTTGTATTGTAAGTAATCTCGGTAAGATAGCAGGACTATGTTATTTGATAGTAGTGCCAGGTTGTATTGTAAGTAATCTCGGTAAGATAGCAGGACTATGTTATTTGATAGTAGTGCCAGGTTGTATTGTAAGTAATCTCGGTAAGATAGCAGGACTGTTATTTAATAGTAGTGCCAGGTTGTATTGTAAGTAATCTCGGTAAGATAGCAGGACTATGTTATTTGATAGTAGTGCCAGGTTGTATTGTAAGTAATCTCGGTAAGATAGCAGGACTATGTTATTTGATAGTAGTGCCAGGTTGTATTGTAAGTAATCTCGGTAAGATAGCAGGACTATGTTATTTGATAGTAGTGCCAGGTTGTATTGTAAGTAATTTCGGTAAGATAGCAGGACTATGTTATTTGATAGTAGTGCCAGGTTGTATTGTAAGTAATCTCGGTAAGATAGCAGGACTATGTTATTTAATAGTAGTGCCAGGTTGTATTGTAAGTAATCTCGGTAAGATAGCAGGACTATGTTATTTGATAGTAGTGCCAGGTTGTATTATAAGTCATCTCAGTAAGATAGCAGGACTGTTATTTAATAGTAGTGCCATGTTGTATTGTAAGTAATCTCGGTAAGATAGCAGGACTATGTTATTTGATAGTAGTGCCAGGTTGTATTGTAAGTAATCTCGGTAAGATAGCAGGACTATGTTATTTGATAGTAGTGCCAGGTTGTATTGTAAGTAATCTCGGTAAGATAGCAGGACTATGTTATTTGATAGTAGTGCCAGGTTGTATTGTAAGTAATCTCGGTAAGATAGCAGGACTATGTTATTTGATAGTAGTGCCAGGTTGTATTGTAAGTAATCTCGGTAAGATAGCAGGACTATGTTATTTGATAGTAGTGCCATGTTGTATTGTAAGTAATCTCAGTAAGATAGCAGGACTATGTTATTTGATAGTAGTGCCAGGTTGTATTGTAAGTAATCTCAGTAAGATAGCAGGACTATGTTATTTGATAGTAGTGCCAGGTTGTATTGTAAGTAATCTCGGTAAGATAGCAGGACTATGTTATTTGATAGTAGTGCCAGGTTGTATTATAAGTCATCTCAGTAAGATAGCAGGACTGTTATTTAATAGTAGTGCCATGTTGTATTGTAAGTAATCTCGGTAAGATAGCAGGACTATGTTATTTAATAGTAGTGCCAGGTTGTATTGTAAGTAATCTCGGTAAGATAGCAGGACTGTTATTTAATAGTAGTGCCATGTTGTATTGTAAGTAATCTCGGTAAGATAGCAGGACTATGTTATTTGATAGTAGTGCCAGGTTGTATTGTAAGTAATCTTGGTAAGATAGCAGGACTGTTATTTAATAGTAGTGCCAGGTTGTATTGTAAGTAATCTCGGTAAGATAGCAGGACTATGTTATTTGATAGTAGTGCCAGGTTGTATTATAAGTCATCTCAGTAAGATAGCAGGACTGTTATTTAACAGTAGTGCCAGGTTGTATTGTAAGTAATCTTGGTAAGATAGCAGGACTGTTATTTGATAGTAGTGCCAGGTTGTATTGTAAGTAATCTTGGTAAGATAGCATGACTATGTTATTTGATAGTAGTGCCAGGTTGTATTGTAAGTAATCTCGGTAAGATAGCAGGACTATGTTATTTGATAGTAGTGCCAGGTTGTATTGTAAGTAATCTCGGTAAGATAGCAGGACTATGTTATTTGATAGTAGTGCCAGGTTGTATTGTAAGTAATCTTGGTAAGATAGCAGGACTATGTTATTTGATAGTAGTGCCAGGTTGTATTATAAGTCATCTCAGTAAGATAGCAGGACTATGTTATTTGATAGTAGAGCCAGGTTGTATTGTAAGTAATCTCGGTAAGATAGCAGGACTATGTTATTTGATAATAGTGCCATGTTGTATTGCAAGTAATCTCAGTAAGATAGCAGGACTATGTTATTTGATAGTAGTGCCAGGTTGTATTGTAAGTAATCTCGGTAAGATAGCAGGACTATGTTATTTGATAGTAGTGCCAGGTTGTATTGTAAGTAATCTCGGTAAGATAGCAGGACTATGTTATTTGATAGTAGTGCCAGGTTGTATTGTAAGTAATCTTGGTAAGATAGCAGGACTGTTATTTAATAGTAGTGCCAGGTTGTATTGTAAGTAATCTCGGTAAGATAGCAGGACTATGTTATTTGATAGTAGTGCCAGGTTGTATTATAAGTCATCTCAGTAAGATAGCAGGACTGTTATTTAATAGTAGTGCCAGGTTGTATTGTAAGTAATCTCGGTAAGATAGCAGGACTATGTTATTTGATAGTAGTGCCAGGTTGTATTGTAAGTAATCTCGGTAAGATAGCAGGACTATGTTATTTAATAGTAGTGCCAGGTTGTATTGTAAGTAATCTTGGTAAGATAGCAGGACTATGTTATTTGATAGTAGTGCCAGGTTGTATTATAAGTCATCTCAGTAAGATAGCAGGACTATGTTATTTGATAGTAGAGCCAGGTTGTATTGTTAGTAATCTCGGTAAGATAGCAGGACTATGTTATTTGATAGTAGTGCCAGGTTGTATTGTAAGTAATCTCGGTAAGATAGCAGGACTATGTTATTTGATAGTAGTGCCATGTTGTATTGTAAGTAATCTCGGTAAGATAGCAGGACTATGTTATTTGATAGTAGTGCCAGGTTGTATTGTAAGTAATCTCGGTAAGATAGCAGGACTGTTATTTAATAGTAGTGCCAGGTTGTATTGTAAGTAATCTTGGTAAGATAGCAGGACTATGTTATTTGATAGTAGTGCCAGGTTGTATTGTAAGTAATCTCGGTAAGATAGCAGGACTATGTTATTTGATAGTAGTGCCAGGTTGTATTGTAAGTAATCTTGGTAAGATAGCAGGACTGTTATTTGATAGTAGTGCCAGGTTGTATTGTAAGTAATCTCGGTAAGATAGCAGGACTATGTTATTTGATAGTAGTGCCAGGTTGTATTGTAAGTAATCTCGGTAAGATAGCAGGACTATGTTATTTGATAGTAGTGCCAGGTTGTATTGTAAGTAATCTCGGTAAGATAGCAGGACTATGTTATTTGATAGTAGTGCCAGGTTGTATTGTAAGTAATCTCGGTAAGATAGCAGGACTATGTTATTTGATAGTAGTGCCAGGTTGTATTGTAAGTAATCTCGGTAGGATAGCAGGACTATGTTATTTGATAGTAGTGCCAGGTTGTATTGTAAGTAATCTCGGTAAGATAGCAGGACTATGTTATTTAATAGTAGTGCCAGGTTGTATTGTAAGTAATCTCGGTAAGATAGCAGGACTATGTTATTTGATAGTAGTGCCAGGTTGTATTGTAAGTAATCTCGGTAAGATAGCAGGACTATGTTATTTAATAGTAGTGCCAGGTTGTATTGTAAGTAATCTCGGTAAGATAGCAGGACTATGTTATTTGATAGTAGAGCCAGGTTGTATTGTAAGTAATCTCGGTAAGATAGCAGGACTATGTTATTTGATAGTAGTGCCAGGTTGTATTGTAAGTAATCTCGGTAAGATAGCAGGACTATGTTATTTAATAGTAGTGCCAGGTTGTATTGTAAGTAATCTCGGTAAGATAGCAGGACTATGTTATTTGATAGTAGTGCCAGGTTGTATTGTAAGTAATCTCGGTAAGATAGCAGGACTATGTTATTTAATAGTAGTGCCAGGTTGTATTGTAAGTAATCTCGGTAAGATAGCAGGACTATGTTATTTGATAGTAGTGCCAGGTTGTATTGTAAGTAATCTCGGTAAGATAGCAGGACTATGTTATTTAATAGTAGTGCCAGGTTGTATTGTAAGTAATCTCGGTAAGATAGCAGGACTATGTTATTTAATAGTAGAGCCAGGTTGTATTGTAAGTAATCTCGGTAAGATAGCAGGACTATGTTATTTAATAGTAGTGCCAGGCTGTATTGTAAGTAATCTCGGTAAGATAGCAGGACTATGTTATTTAATAGTAGTGCCAGGCTGTATTGTAAGTAATCTCGGTAAGATAGCAGGACTATGTTATTTAATAGTAGTGCCAGGCTGTATTGTGAGTAGTAATCTTGGTAAGATTGCTGGACTATGTTATTTAGCAGTAGTACTGGTCGGTGTTGAAAGTCATCTCAGTAATGCAGTGCATTTTAGCCCAGTATTCTGAAAGAATTGATATTACATGTAGTCAGAAACAAAAGGCCCTCTGAAGTGGGATGGGTGGTTGGGAGAGACATTTTTTTTTTTTTAAATTTTCAACTGCTGAATTTGTAAATGGGATTGTAGTGTAGAGAACTTTTTTGATATTTTTTATATTTCACCAATGAGATGAGGCATTTGAATATCAGATATAAAACTACAGGTTGTGAGAAAATTTACTCTTTTTTCAAAACTAACTCGTTTTCTGCATTAATCCTGGAACCAACACACACAATATCAAAATTTATTATTATTTTAAATTTTTTTTCAAATTTAAAAAAAAAAAATTCAACAAAAAACCATGTCATATGACCCCCCCCCCCCCCCCCTCCCATCATTGGAACAATTTCAAAAGCTCATTCCAATTCCCATGATATGGTGCTGTTGGAATTTTTTTAAAAATTAATTTTTTCAACAGCTGAATTTGTATATCACACAGTCAGATGGAGCCAATTCATTTGGGAAGTGATTAAGCAGACAACAGGAATTCAAATTTGAGCATATCGATGTTGGGGAGCTGGCAGCTGCTCGTCGTTGCTCGGTGGTTCTCTCCGAGTACTCCGGCTTCCTCCACCCGTAAAACTGTCACGGTCATGATTAGCCATTGTGCATAAATATGTGACCTTAAACATAAATAAATAAATAAATTTGAGCATACCGGTGTATCATTCATTTTTCTAAGACTCAGAATCCTATCATGGAAATAATACATTGACATCAAGTATTTCTATTAGGCCTATACATTTTTTTTCATGTTTCTCAGGTATTTTCCCTCAATTTTATGAGGCAGGGAGGCTTTTTTTGTTGTTGTTTATTCACAAAAAAGTTCTGAAAATAGTTGGAATCAGAAATGTAACTATTTCACTATTATGTGGCAAACCAAAGTTTTCAACAGTGAAAATCTCCAATAACGAAGGTGAAAATTTAACCAACTATATCTTGTTTGACAAAGCTCTGTGAGATCTGTCAAACAAGGTATAGTTGGCAAAATATTTGACCTACAAGTGCAAAATGATAAATTTAAAGTAATTTGTATATTTTTTGTACTTACCAATGGCCCAGACTTAGTTGGTGCAAACTCAATAATATCAAGGGCCAAACACAAATTTTGAACTCGCAATCACCAAAATTTGCATACAATACCGAAAATTAGAAGTCCTATCTGGCCCTCCATACTTTTAGTACTGTGCATGCGCAGGACCCAGGAAGAGACCAGAATTGGCACCAAGCATCATTCTTCCCAGTGATATTAATATGTATAACCTGAAACTTGTCCAATTGAATCCCAATGTTCAGGTGTACAATTAATTCCAAAAATAAACTTCCAAATTGTAACCGTTCAATCTATGAGAATGAGAGAGTAGGATTACCCTTTGGACTGGATTCAGAATCTGGAAAGGGATACGATTAAAAAACCTGTCACGGACCATCCCCAAATAAATCATTGTTCCCTAGGTCCGTTAACACCAATGACTGTTCAGAGAAAGAATATACCACTCTGAATAATGAAGTCAAAAATAGAGAATGTATGCATAGACGACCTGTAGGAAACTCCATAACTGATCCAACTAGTCCAAAATTCTCATAAGCTCTTCACTAACACTGAGCAAGAATTAAGAGAATCTATTCAAGACATATGTCTGCCTAATGATAAATATATTTTTTGCATGCAATCAACAGAATCCTGCATGTACCCTCACCTGAATACAGCCTGTATCAAAGGCGTAACCAAGCGATACAAAATATAACCTGGAAACTGAAGGAATAAAACGAGATTAATGCAATTTAACCTGAGGAATAGACTCATACATAGTAACAAAAGCAGACAACTCTGAGCAAAACTCCTCAGAGTGGTTTAATTGCCATATTTGGAGAATGTCGTCCAGATAACTGACATACCTGCTACACAGGTACATGAAGGCTAGCAATATCAACCGAAAGTATTTATGAAAGAATTTGGAATTCAAAAACAGTTACTGTTCAGGAATCATATGCTTATCATTTCCTTCACTTTAACCCTTTACCCAACGCAGACGATTTCAAAATTTATTATTTTAACTATCATTTTTTGAAATTTTTCCAAAAAATTTCAACAAAACCATATCATGTGACCCCTCTTTGGAACGAGCTCAACGAGCTCGTTCCAAAGAGGGGTCACCTGATATAGTTTTGTTGAAATTTTTCGAAAAATAATATTTTTTCAGCTGCTGAATTTGCATATTACGTGGGCGGATGCGGGCGATTCATTGGGTAAAGGGTTAAGGTGTATGTCCTAAATCATCAGTTACACTGTTCATGCATGGTCAGCTTCTGAATAAAATCTCTCTGTGCTTTGTCGAACATCACATTATTGCTTCTATTAAAGGGTATTTTTCAGACTTTTATTGTTTATCATAAATAAAAGTATATGAGCTGTCTATCAAATTATATTGAAATCTGGTGCCTACTGTTCAGTCTATCAAATTATATTGAAATCTGGTGTCTACTGTTCAGTCTATCAAATTATATTTGAATCTGGTGCCTACTGTTCAGTCTATCAAATTATATTGAAATTTGGTGTCTACTGTTCAGTCTATCAAATTATATTTGAATCTGGTGCCTACTGTTCAGTCTATCAAATTATATTGAAATTTGGTGCCTACTGTTCAGTCTATCAAATTATATTGAAATCTGGTGCCTACTGTTCAGTCTATCAAATTATATTGAAATCTGGTGTCTACTGTTCAGTCTATCAAATTATATTTGAATCTGGTGCCTACTGTTCAGTCTATCAAATTATATTGAAATTTGGTGTCTACTGTTCAGTCTATCAAATTATATTGGAATCTGGTGCCTACTGTTCAGTCTATCAAATTATATTGAAATCTGGTGCCTACTGTTCAATCTATCAAATTATATTGAAATTTGATGTCTACTGTTCAGTCTATCAAATTATATTGGAATCTGTTGCCTACTGTTCAGTCTATCAAATTATATTGGAATCTGGTGCCTACTGTTCAGTCTATCAAATTATATTGGAATCTGGTGCCTACTGTTCAGTCTATCAAATTATATTGAAATTTGGTGCCTACTGTTCAGTCTATCAAATTATACTGAAATCTGGTGCCTACTGTTCAGTCTATCAAATTATATTGGAATCTGGTGCCTACTGTTCAGTCTATCAAATTATATTGAAATCTGGTGCCTACTGTTCAATCTATCAAATTATATTGAAATTTGGTGTCTACTGTTCAGTCTATCAAATTATATTGGAATCTGGTGCCTACTGTTCAGTCTATCAAATTATATTGAAATCTGGTGCCTACTGTTCAATCAAATTATATTGAAATCTGGTGCCTACTGTTCAATCTATCAAATTATATTGAAATTTGGTGTCTACTGTTCAGTCTATCAAATTATATTGGAATCTGGTGCCTACTGTTCAGTCTATCAAATTATATTGAAATCTGGTGCCTACTGTTCAATCTATCAAATTATATTGAAATTTGATGTCTACTGTTCAGTCTATCAAATTATATTGGAATCTGTTGCCTACTGTTCAGTCTATCAAATTATATTGGAATCTGGTGCCTACTGTTCAGTATATCAAATTATATTGGAATCTGGTGCCTACTGTTCAGTCTATCAAATTATATTGAAATTTGGTGCCTACTGTTCAGTCTATCAAATTGTATTGAAATTTGGTGTCTACTGTTCAGTCTATCAAATTATATTTGAATCTGGTGCCTACTGTTCAGTCTATCAAATTATATTGGAATCTGGTGCCTACTGTTCAGTCTATCAAATTATATTGGAATCTGGTGCCTACTGTTCAGTCTATCAAATTATATTGGAATCTGGTGCCTACTGTTCAGTCTATCATATTATATTTGAATCTGGTGCCTACTGTTCAGTCTATCAAATTATATTGAAATTTGGTGTCTACTGTTCAGTCTATCAAATTATATTGGAATCTGGTGCCTACTGTTCAGTCTATCAAATTATATTGAAATCTGGTGCCTACTGTTCAATCTATCAAATTATATTGAAATTTGATGTCTACTGTTCAGTCTATCAAATTATATTGGAATCTGTTGCCTACTGTTCAGTCTATCAAATTATATTGGAATCTGGTGCCTACTGTTCAGTCTATCAAATTATATTGGAATCTGGTGCCTACTGTTCAGTCTATCAAATTATATTGAAATTTGGTGCCTACTGTTCAGTCTATCAAATTATATTGAAATCTGGTGCCTACTGTTCAGTCTATCAAATTATATTGGAATCTGGTGCCTACTGTTCAGTCTATCAAATTATATTGAAATCTGGTGCCTACTGTTCAATCTATCAAATTATATTGAAATTTGGTGTCTACTGTTCAGTCTATCAAATTATATTGGAATCTGGTGCCAACTGTTCAGTCTATCAAATTATATTGAAATCTGGTGCCTACTGTTCAATCAAATTATATTGAAATCTGGTGCCTACTGTTCAATCTATCAAATTATATTGAAATTTGGTGTCTACTGTTCAGTCTATCAAATTATATTGGAATCTGGTGCCTACTGTTCAGTCTATCAAATTATATTGAAATCTGGTGCCTACTGTTCAATCTATCAAATTATATTGAAATTTGATGTCTACTGTTCAGTCTATCAAATTATATTGGAATCTGTTGCCTACTGTTCAGTCTATCAAATTATATTGGAATCTGGTGCCTACTGTTCAATCTATCAAATTATATTGGAATCTGGTGCCTACTGTTCAGTCTATCAAATTATATTGAAATTTGGTGCCTACTGTTCAGTCTATCAAATTATATTGAAATTTGGTGTCGACTGTTCATGCTATTGTGAGCAGTCTCTCAAATTATACAGTGGAGCCCACTTAATTGGATATCTCTTAATTGTATATCCCTGTTAATTGAATATAATTTCCCAACACAAAACCATTTACCTTACAAATTTGACCTGTTTATTGAATATAGGTTATAGAGTAAACTCCTGTTAATTGAATAAAAAATCTTGTAACATGTCGAGAAATTACCCTGACTCTCCCCAGTTTTCCTTTGTTTATAGACCTATTTGGCCTCAATACATCCAATATGGGCATTTAGTCTATCATATCTTGTTTGACAGAGCTCATGGAGCTCTGTCAAACAAGATATAACAGATTAAATGCTAAGTTTATCTCTAGAATACAGGAAAGTGATGCCATCCCTGTTAATTGAATACTCCTGTTAATTGAATAAATTTCATTGGCAAAATGGCTATTCAATTAACAGGGTTCCTCTGTATTGAAATCTGCTGCCTACTGTGTTCAGTCCAGGGTTGGGGTATTCGTATTCGTATTCGGTATTCAGTCGTATTCAATACATTTTTTCAAGTATTCAAATGTATTCAGTATTCAAGGAATTTTAAAGTATTCGTATTCGAATACAGTCAGATTTGAGGTGTATTCATGAATACTTTTTGAATACTTTTCTTGTTTTTAATACACATGTATACAGTATTTGTAAAAAAAATATTGTGATTATCTCTATTAGAAAGTAGTAAAGAATTAAACTAATACTTTTGAAGTGCACATATCAGGTCCATCAAATAGTACATCAAACTTCATACTACACATGAAGGTAAGTTCAATTATTTATCTGCCTTTTGACAGCAAACTCTTCATTGTTCAAAATTTGTTTCATTGTAAACTGAACATTGTAATTGTACAGATTATTCTTTGGACAAAGGATATCAGTCTGGCCAAAGTATTGATTTTTAATCCCTAAACAACTCCATTATCCAATTAATACTAATCTAATATTTTTCTACAGTAATAGTAGAAATAATGTGTAGACTGATAGCTCTGTATAATTATTGTGCTTGAATTACAACATTTTTCCAATAGTGCAGTAATTGCTTAATTGATTTTTGTGAATAGCACTGGCCAGTTTTTTTATTCTCACCAGCAATGTATGTTTAAATATTAATAAAAGACATGAAGCAAAGAAGCCACAATTAGCCACAATTAATAGACATTATTGGGAGTCATAAAATGCAGTTTAGAAGAAAAAAACTTTAAAAAATACAAAAAAAATTGTGTGAATTTCTCACAGTTCTCTATTTAATGATTACTGTGTATGCACTATACAACAAAACATTGGATGAGTACTGTGCACATTTTGCTAATTGTTTTCTAAATAAATTGATATTTGAAATTTTTTCTTTATTTCTTTTGTTTGTCATTAATACCAACTTATGTCTGTTGATTGGATTCTAACGGATTAAGAGATCCACCCACTGAAAAACTAATTCTTCACCTATAATCCTTTATACCCTTAATCCCAATAAGAATGATCAAATTATCATCCATTTACAAGAAATAATTTTGAAAAGTATTCAAGTATTCATATTTGTATTCATGAATACATTGTAAAGTATTCGTATTCGTATTCAATACATTTGAAATTTGTGTATTCGTATTCATATTCGTATTCATAAAATTTACAATGTATTCGCCCCAACCCTGGTTCAGTCTATCAAATTATATTGGAATCTGGTGTCTACTGTTCATGTTATTCATAAACAATGAAATTTCAAGCAAATATCAACAAATCAAAGGCAATAACTCACTTTAAACCTTTATCCAACAAATCGGCCACAACAGCCTGCATAGTTTACATATTAGGCAGCTAAAAAAAGTATTTTTCAAAACATTTTTACAAAAACCATCATTGAGCACTTTCCAATGAGGGGTGTACATGATATAGCTCTGCAGACATTTTTTTTATAAATTTGAAAAAAAAAAGTTTTGATAATAGGTAGATCAAGTAATGATGGTGGTTATCAAATTTGTCCAAGACTTTATCAATATAAAACAACACACCAAAATTAATCTAAATCTGATTAATTTTGGTGTTATAAGCAAATTATCGCATTTTGGTGTAATTATCGCATAAGCAAATGTCCAGATCGACAGAGACAGGTGGACGGATGAACAATAATGAGAGGGAATAATTTGAATGCCCATTTAAATAATATTACCGTATTTACTCTATGTATTGGGATAGCTGAAAATAATTATTTTCACAGGTGTCCCAATTCTTAGAAAATGGGGAAAGAACAGAGCCTGGTCTTGATTTGAAGCTGAATAAAGTTGTGTGTGATTCGTTTTCCATCACTATATACGAAAATCGCCGTCCAATTTTTTTTTATATTTTCATTTTTTGCTTCCAAAACATAGCTTATGATCTCTCATTGGAACAAGTGTATTGCGCTCGTTCCAATGAGGGATCATAAGCTATGTTTTGGAAGCAAAAAATGAAAATTTTTAGTTACCCAAGAATTTTTTCTATGAGTGTCGTCTGCTACTAGTGACGGGCCAGCTGGAAACAAATCTCCTGAATGTCCCAAACTTTGGAGCATAAAAAAAATATAGTTTTCTGGAAAAAATGTGTGTCCCAAATCATAGAGTAAATACGGTACTTACCTGAGCTCTGTCAAAGACCCGACCAGAGAAAGATAACTTTTCACCACTTTTTAACTTGTTTCTGTAGACTGTATAACCATAACTTTGTCCAGCTTTATCATTTATGTTCAACATTTCCATCGGAAAAATCTTCTTTGACAGAACTGGTCCCTGTAATAAGAAACAATTATCTAATTTAACCTATTTCTGTAGACAATTCAACCATAACACTCTCAAGCCTTATTAATGTTCACCATTTCCAAGGAACAATCTTCTTTGACAAAAGTGGTTCCTGCAATAAAACAGAGTTATCTAATTTAACCTCTTTCTGTAGACAATTCAACCATGAAACTCTAAAGCTTTATTATAAATGTTGACCATTTCCAAGATATCGATCTTGCCAGTCATTTTGAATGCATGTTTCCCATTTATCCTTTTACCTATTGCATTGACCGCATCTCTCCATGTAATTTACAAACAGAGCAGTTAAAACTTTTCCCCACGTGGGGACATGTTGGCACTGTGTACAAAGGTATATTTATTTATTATTTATTTATTGGTGCTTAACGCCACATCGACAACAAAGGTCATATCGTGGCGAGAAAGTCATGAAAATGAGTTAAAAGGTAATGGTCAGGACTGCTTTTAAAAAGAAAAAATTGTGATAGATGAACGATAATACAATGAAAATGTGAAAATGAATATTCATAATGAAAGAAGAACAACAAATATAATACAAATCAACCTATTGATACCAAATCATGATGGGAAGATTAAAAGACAAAGCTCTAAAACTTGCTAAAAAGGTTGATTTCTTTTAGAAAAGACAAAAGCTTGCGCGGACTGGTAGTATAAAAAAGGTCTCTAAGAGACTCCACAGTGAAAAACCGCCGCCTAACGTGATCGAAATCTGTACAATCTAAAAGAATGTGTTCCACTGTCAGCCCCTGCTGACAAGGAACACATTCAGGTCGCAGAGTGCCCTCTAATAAGAAACTATGAGTGAGTCTGGTATGACCAATATGACATCTTGTAAGGATAACGTGATCTTTTCGACAAAGATGAGAAAGAGGATAATAATCAGACACAGTTGGTCGGAATCGGTGGAGCTTGTTATTGGTAGCTCCATCCCATTCCGACTGCCACAAAGACCGGATGTATTTAGAAATAAGTGGCTTGTAATCACTGTAAGGAATTGGAAAATCGGTGATTGGCTTACTCAGAGCCTTTTTCGCTGCACTGTCTGCCCTGGTGTTACCAGCAATACCAACGTGTCCAGGTAACCAGCAAAACACAATATCATATTGGTCAGACTTCATTACAGTAAGTCGTTCACGAAGTGACAAGATTAGAGGGTTCTTCAACCTGGGGTTGAGAAGAGCCTGTAAACAAGAAAGAGAATCGGAGAAGATAATGGACTTCCATTCCTCTTCAGCCTCAATCTCATCGAGCGCAAGGTCAATAGCTTTTACCTCAGCTGTAAAAATGGAACTCGTATCAGGTATCCTGGTTGAGGTGGTCTGATCACCACTAACGACAGCAGATGATACTCTATCATTATCCTTGGATCCATCTGTATAGAACATAGTGTATGCTCTATAGTGAGACTTAATCTCGGCATACGCTTGCTTAAATTGCAAAGAATTTGTGTTTGCCTTTTTAGAAGAGGCCAGATCTAAAATAACCTTGGGTTTTGACAGACGCCAAGGGGGTATATTTGGTTTACGATTTTCTGCCACAGAATCTGGAGCAACACCAGTAGCCTCCATGTGGGTTTTAATTCTGAGTCCCAGTGGAGGAATCTGTTTTGGATTTTTATCAAAAAAAACTTTATTTAGAGGTTTAAAAACATAGCAGTAAGCAGGATTCGATGGATTTGCAGATAATTTTGAGACATATTGCAAAGAGAGTTTAATTCGACGCTTCTCAAGAGAAGGCTCGCCTGCTTCGATAAGAAGAGAATCTATAGGTGACGTACGAAACGCACCAAGGCTAATTCTGATACCACTATGATGGATGGCATCAAGAGGTTTCAGATAGGATTTCCTAGCCGAACCGTAAACCACACAACCATAATCCAACTTTGACCGTACAAGAGCTCTATACAGATGGAGCAGAGTTTCTTGGTCGGCACCCCAATCAGTGCTGCCAACAACTTTTAGCAGATTAAGTGCTTTCTTGCATTTAATTTTTAGTTGTTTGGTGTGAGACCTAAAACTTAGTTTCTCATCAAACAACAAGCCAAGGAATTTCACTTCCTTTACAACTTTAAGTGGAGTTCCATCTAAAAATAACTCCGGATCCAGGTGGTGTTTCCGGAGTTTACAGAAATGAACACAATTTGTTTTACTTTTTGAAAACTTGAAACCATTTTCAGTAGCCCAGCGCTGAACCTTGTTTAAGGATAGCTGAAGTTTGCGCTCAATAGCAGGCATTTTCTTGCCACTGTAGCAGATGAGGAAATCATCTACATACAATGAAGAATCAACATTTGTTTCAATAGCTGTCACAATGCTGTTGATTTTTATTGAAAAAAGAGTAACAGATAGAATACTACCCTGAGGTACTCCCAATTCCTGGTCGTGAGGGTCAGATAATGTTGACCCAAGACGAACCTGGAAATTGCGGTCCTTTAAAAAATTTTCAATAAAAAGTGGCATTCTGCCTCTCAACCCCATGTTGAAGAGGTCTTTTAAAATCCCATACGTCCACGTAGTGTCATATGCCTTCTCCAGATCAAAGAACACGGCGACCACGTGCTCTTTTCTGGCAAAGGCATTTCTGATAAACGTTTCAAGGCGGACTAGATGATCAACCGTGCTTCTCTGGTTTCTGAAGCCACATTGAACATCTGCCAGCAGATTGTTCGATTCCAGAAACCAAACAAGCCGATCGTTGATCATTCTTTTCATGGTTTTGCAAAGGCAACTAGTGAGTGCTATTGGTCTATAGTTGCTTGGATTGCTGTGGTCCTTATCAGGCTTGGGAATAGGAATGATTGTTGCTTTGCGCCAGGAAGATGGAAACTGGCCAGTCACCCATATATCATTAAAAATAGAAAGTAAAAGCTTGAGCGATGAATTTGGCAAATGTTTTAAAATCTGATAATGTATTTCATCAGGACCAGTTGCTGTATCTTTTGCTTTACTCAACGACGCTAGTAGCTCATCAATAGAAAATGGTTCATTATAATTTTCATCATTATCAGTTTGGAATTTTAGTTTTTGTTTCTCCTGTTGCTTTTTAACAGGGATAAATTGTGGAGTGCAATTTTCAGAAGAGGAATTTTTGGAAAAGGTAGAAGCTAGGGTGTTCGAAATATCTTTTTTAGATGTTATTTTATTATTATTATGTTCGAGGTGCTGTACTGTAGATTTTGATTCTTTACCTTTAATTTTCTTGATCATTTTCCAGACCTTTTTGATGGGGGTATTTTGATTCAATCTTGAAACATAATTTTGCCAGGACGTTTTCTTCTTTTGTTTGATGAGCCGTCGGGCTTGTGCTCGACCAATACGTAATTTATCTAAATTATTCGTCGTTGGTGACTTATTAAAATCCCGTTCAGCCTTTTTGCGTAGATGAATAGCCTGTTTGCAATCCGTGTCGAACCATGGTTTATGGAAACGTTTTGGATTTGCCGAGGTTTTAGGAATGACTTGGCTTGCAATGTCAATCAACTCTGTGGTGAAGTGCTCAATCTGGTCAGTACTGTCCTGAAATTTCTCCCGTGTGAGGCGTTCAGAACAAAGCGATGAGAAAGTGTCCCAGTCAGCCTTTTTAAAGTTCCACTGGGGCACCCTCTCATCATCCGCCGGAACTACACTCTCCAGCACAATCGGAAAGTGGTCACTCCCGCACAAGTCACCTTCTACCTTCCAAGAAAAATCAAGGAAGACAGAAGGGCATGCAATTGTTAGATCAATTGAAGTGGAAGAGCCAGATGCGGGGTGCAGATAAGTATCTGACCCATCATTGAACAAGCACAAGTCATATTTTGTAATGAACTCTTCTACAGTTTTACCCTTTGCGTCTTCTTGTCTGCAAGAATTACCCCAAAGGGGGTTATGTGCATTAAAATCACCCAACAAAATGTATGGAGTTGGGAGTTGTCGGACCAGCTGCTCAAGGTCATTCAGTTGTAAGGCTTTACTTGGCGAAACGTAAATAGAACAAAGTGTAACAGTTTTGTCTAAAGTTAGGCGTACCGCCACAGCCTGTAAATTTGTCTGTAATGGTACAGAACTGTGAATGATGTCGTTCCTAACCAAGACACTCGTTCCACGAATATGAAGATCATTATCGTCTGCCCAGGCATTATACGAAGTGTAATGCTTAAAAGCTGAACGATCCTGAGCCTCAGGTTTCTTTAAAAGAGTTTCCTGCAGGCAAAAAGCAGCAGGTTTATACTTTTGGCTCAAAAGGCCTAGTTCATTAAAATTCGCTCTAAAACCTCGACAATTCCACTGTATAATATTTTGTTTGGATGTATTATCCATTTTTGAGTGGTGATTTAGAAGGTGGACGTATGGGCGAAATTGCCCCAGTGTTTCTTCTAGGTGATGTTTTACGTGGGGATTTTCCATGAGACGAACTCAGGGGCGGTTTGTTTGAGAACGTGTCATCGATGCACTCATCGACTGACATTGCCTCAATGCCTTCAAACATGTTGCTCGTGACAACATTTTGAAGACGTTTAGATATTCTATTTGAATCTAGTTTCTGCTTTTCCTTTTCTTTACTCTTATCTTGTTGTGACTGTTTCCTTCTCTGACTCAGATTTTGTTGAGAGCTATGTTGTATGTCTTGGTTTGGTTTATTTGGCTTATTCTTTTCAGGTTTAGGTTTTGGTACTTTATTTTGTTCTGTTTTAGGTAGATTTCTAGGGTGTTGTTCTTTTTGGTCGGTAGTTATTTTTTCTGTTGTTTGGGCAGCTGTATTCTTTTGGGTGGATGGTGATTCTAATTGGTCTATTGTAAATGACTGCACTGAAGATGGTATTGTACCTTTGAGCCATGTGTATTGTGTTTGGCATGCTACTGATTGAGTTGGTGGTTTTTGAGATAATTTTGTGGCATATGATGGTGATGATGCACACATTCCTGGCATTGATGACACGATTTCTCTGGCTTCTTTAAAACTTATCTGTTGTTCACATTTCACCTTTTGAATAGTTTTCTCCTTTTTCCAGACAGGGCAATCTTTGGACGATGACATGTGATTTCCCTGGCAGTTAACACACTTGATGGGATTGCTGCATGGATCCTGATGTTGTTGGCCACATCGATAACATATTTGTTGACCTCTACAATTGTTCTGTCCATGTCCGTACTTCTGACATTTGAAGCATCGAAGTGGATTTGGAATATACAAATCCACTTTGATGTTCATATATCCAACCTTGATAGCTTTTGGCGGTCGAGTGGAACTGAATGTTAAAATGTAAGTATTTGTTTTAATCTGTGTGTTATCTTTTTTAATCTGTATATTTTTAACATCGGTCACTCCTTGGGCTTTTAATTCCATTTTTATTTCCATTTCATCAATGCCATTTAACTCTCTGGTTCTTATTACACCCCTGCTGCTATTTAATATTTTATGCGGAAAAGTGTTTACCTCAATGTCTGCAAGTTTTTCTGTTTTCAATAAATTTACCGCTTGAGCTTCCCTTTGACATTCTATCAGTAGAGCGCCAGATCTTAGTTTCTTGGCGTCTTTAACTGTACCAGCAATCCCTTTGATCGATTTTTCTATTAAAAATGGGTTCAAATCTGAGAGTCTTTTATTTTCATCAGCTGCATACATAATAATAAATTTTGGCCAATTCTTTTTTGAGCATTCTATATCCGAGTCAGAGTCAGTAGAGAGTAAGTCCCTAGCACGTTTTTGTTTTTTATTTGTGTTATCCATGTTAATGTAGTAAAGCGTTCACTGCCCCGGCTCCCACCCACCACGGAGTCCAACAAGGGGTACGGTTACTGCCATGCAGTGAACCCACCGGGTTGCCGGTATTCCCACATACCTGGTATGGGGCAGTATACTCAGCCAGTGTTGATACCGAAGTATGCCACTGGCTGATTGGCCCGTGTGTGGAAGTGCCAGGTCTTCAGATGGCGACCATCCAACCAATCACTTTATAAAACACTGTAATTACGGTTGCCACATGGAACTGAAACAAACAGTGCAGCAAAACTAAGTATTTGGTTAAAAAATGAGTTTAAAAACAGCACACAATGGCAATTATGATAAATGATTAAAAGAAATGACTGATTGAATGGCCACCAAATGCCCCCCGACGTGACACCCAGTACTTTTGGGGTGGGGGCTCCCGATTGGCCAGAACGGACCATCCGACCATCCTTCTACTCCCGAAATTGGGGCCAAAGCAGTGTGTTGAACAAGATTATCTCCGAAATGGAGACCAGGGCTCCATCCCGGAGACTGCCCTAACCGGGGCTACGAGTCCTCAACTGCCAGGATTCCTTCTTCCGGGGCCTTCGGAACGCACCTCACGGGAGAACAAGGTGCCTGCCAGATGGTATTAGCAGGGTTGATCATTTTGGTCCGGGGCTGCGTATTCGTGTATTTCGCAGCGAACCAGCTCAATTGAGCAAACCTGCCAATCAAAAATTAGCAAACCTGCCCAATTGAGCAGGCCGTCCTCTATCCGCCACCTGAGGACCCGCCTAGTAGGGGATGATCAAACCCCCCTAGGGTACAAAGGTATAGTGCATGTTTATGGTACACTTGTCTTCAACCAGTGCTAATATAAGTTATCTCTACCAAGTACCAACATGTATGGTATATGGAGATTTAATACCTGGATGTCGGTTTTTAAACACCGAGCCGCATTTAATTATCGTAATCGAATCTCGCATCTATTTTCTTGAAAATTACAGAAGCGCAAAAAAGAGAGCTTCTTGTTTCCAAATTAGAAGCACGAAAAATGTGAATGCGAAATTTTACGCACTCCTCAAATCAACAGCAACTCCAATTTATTGTGTAATGAATGATTTTTCACCTGAATTTCTGCTCACTGGTCCTTATTTTTATGCAATTACCGGCTCTCGGAATGTGAAAACCTACACAAATATCGCTCTGAAAAACCTCAAAACTGAAATGGTGGTTTTGGGACCCTCAAATTAAAAATTTTCCTACCACTGGCTGAACTGAGGTCGACATGTGGTAGCAACAACTCTTGGTTGCCCATTATACTGCCTCATTTATTTTCCCCTAGCGGAAACACTGCAGAGGCATGAATATAAACATAGCAATGGACTGTATAATGTCTAGGCCATGTAAAAGTCCTTACAGAAGTAGACTGGTGATCTGAACGCTTGACCAAAAATCTCAACTTACCACAAAACTCAGAATATCATTCCATGCCATCATTTCCTGAACAACAACACTACCTGTAATTAAAAAAAATACCCAATAATCAACAACATCACCTGTGATAAAAAAAATTACTCAACAATCAACAACACTACTTGTAATTAAAAAAATACTCAACAACACTACCTGTAATTAAAAAAATACTCAACAATCAACAACACTACCTGTAATTAAAAAAATACTCAACAATCAACAACACTACCTGTAATTAAAAAAATATTCAGCAAGCAGTCAACAACACCACCTGTAATTAAAAATTTACTCAATCAACAACACTACCTGTAATTAAAAAATTACTCAACAATCAACAACACTACTTGTAATTAAAAAATACTCAACAACACTACCTGTAATTAAAAAAATACTCAACAACACTACCTGTAATTAAAAAAATACTCAACAATCAACAACACTACCTGTAATTAAAAAAATTACTCAACAATGAACAACACTACCTGTAATTAAAAAAATTACTCAACAATCAACAACACTACCTGTAATCAAAAAAATTACTCAACAATCAACAACACTACCTGTAATTAAAAAAATACTCAACAATCAACAACACTACCTGTAATTAAAAAAATTACTCAACAATCAACAACACTACCTGCAATTAAAAAAATACTCAACAATCAACAACACTACCTGTAATTAAAAAAATACTCAACAATCAACAACATCACTACCTGTAATTAAAAAAATACTCAGCAAGCAATCAACAACACCACCTGCAATTAAAAATTTACTCAACAATCAATAACACTACCTGTAATTAAAGAAGGGCAACACAAAGCATGGACTACTGCCCCTGACACGTATACAAGTTTGAAGTAGCCTTGATGTATTGTGGGACACAAACATTTTCTAAGTGGAATGAGTGAAAACACAAAAATTTTCTAAGTCAAAAAAGTGCCATAATCCTGGAAGACATTATTTGACAGAACTTGTTCCTTGTGCATATCCATTCCCCTATGCCAGTCTATCAGCATACCACAGGAGATCCAAATCTGAGCAAAGGCTTTGAAATTACAATGCAAAATGTTTGTACCAGCAGGCAGACAGTTTGATGAACAGACAGAGAGACAGACGGACAGATGGAGGGCTTCACTAGACACCCACAAATCCTCCCTTGGAGGTCAGGGTCATAAAAAATACTCCACAATCAATAACAACACTAACTGTAATTAAGAAAATACTCAACAATCAACAACATCACCTGCAATTAAAAAAGTACTTGAAAATCAACAACATTACCTGTAATTAAAAAAACCCTCAAAAATCAACAATCCACAACACTAACTGTAATTAAAAAAAAACCCTCAAAAATCAACAATCCACAACACAAACTGAAATTAAAAAAACCCTCAAAAATCAACAATCCACAACACTACCTGTAATTAAAAAACCCTCAAAAATCAACAATCCATAACACTACCTGTAATAAAAAAACCCCTCAAAAATCAACAATCCACAACACTACCTGTAATTAAAAATACCCTCAAAAATCAACAATCCACAACACTAACTGTAATTAAAAAAAACCCTCAAAAATCAACAATCCACAACACTACCTGTAATTAAAAAAACCCTAAAAAATCAACAATCCATAACACTACCTGTAATTAAAAAAACCCTCAAAATCAACAATCCACAACACTAAATGTAATTAAAAAAAATCTCAACAATCAAATACTCAACAATCAACAACACCATCAGTAATTAAACACTACCTGTAATTAAAAAAATACTCAACAATCAATAACAACACTACGAGTAAATAAAATATAATGAAAGTGTCAATGACACTTTAGCTCAACTTGACAAACTTGAAATGGTAAATTTGAAGATTATTGGTTCCAATGTTATTTGGTGAAACTTCAACATAACAGCATTGTGTGTGCACAACATCAGAACAATTCATGTGTTTTTAAATGTAAACTGTAAGGCTTGCTAAAGGAAGTATGTTGATACACAAATGCAGTAAGTTTGGAGGTCATTGTAAATGGCAACTTGATTCACAGAAATGATAAATTTTAAGTAATTTACATATTTTTTATACTTACCAATGGCCCAGACTAGCTAGCTGGTGCAAACTCGATATTATCAAGGGCCAAACACAAATTTTGAACCCCACAATCCCCAAAATTTGCATACAAAACCGAAAATTAAAAGTCCTATCTAGCCCTCCATACATTTACTCTCTGCGCATGTGCAGTGGTCAGGAAGAGACCGGAATTGGCCCCAACATCATTCTTTGTAGACGAGCATATTAATAATAATTCAGTGGGGAGGTATGAGTGCCCAGTCATGGGAGGGCCATCCCTGTCTTGGCCATTGTAAGTATAAAAAATATACAAATTACTTAAAATTTATCATATTTTTATACAACAACCAATGGCCCAGACTAGCTGAATTGTAAAAATTAGCAGACCAAATATAGCTCCTAATCCTGCATTCCAAGGTGAAAGGAAATTAAATTTAAAAGGAATTACATATATGTCTCTCTATACTATAATAAAGAAGACATCTCAAATTTATAAGGAGCCATATCCAAGTAATTCCATATTCTTAGCATGAACGATTATGCTAATTGGGTGTAACGAGCCCCCAATTTTTAAGGCTAGTCCGGATTAAGACCCATAAATTAGGATGGCATATTTGAGAGTGAGAGACTAACCCCCACAAACATATGCCATAAATAAATAATAACAAACTATATCCAGGATCAGATATAATCTACAGACAAAAACAGCTTCACTCATAGTTACACACTTATCAAGCCGGAGGAGATTTTACAAGAAAATCCCCCACCCCCTTTTTTGAAGGAATATTCTTCAAAACAAAGAGAGGAGTGCTCTGGAATCAATGCAAAGTGATACAGTGGAACCCTGTTAATTGAATAGCCACTTTGCCAAAGGAAATTATTCAATTAACAGGAGTATTCAATTAACAGGGATAGTGTCACTATCATGTATTCTAGAGATAAACTTAACATTTATTCTATTATATCTTGTTTGACAGAGCTCTATGAGCTCTGTCAAACAAGATATAATAGATTAAATGCCTGTATTTGATGTACTGAGGCCAAATAGGTCTATAAGCAAAGAAAACCGGGGGGTATCAGGGTGATTTCTCGACAGGTTACAATATTTTTTATTCAATTAACAGGAGTTTACTCTATAACCTATATTCAATTAACAGGTCAAATTTGTACTGGAGGTATGGTAAATGGTTTTGTGTTGGGAAATTATATTCAATTACCAGGGTTATTCAGTTAAGAGATATCCAATTAAGTGGGTTCCACTGTACTAAATAATCCAAATATATTCTCCCAATAAGAACCCTGTTATTAATTAAAATTAATAATTGGTGCTTAACGCCACTTCCGAAGCTAAGGCTGTTGTGGCGATCCCAGTAATTAACAGAGCACACATCTAACGTATACCGGAGTCGGAATACATAGATACATGACACCGGACATTTACAGCAGTAAGCTTTTATGATTCAATCAAAAAACAAAGTCGATAGAACTTCTACAAACTCCACAATAAAATATACAATGTATGATAAAGATACATGAATAATTGCAATCAAAACCAAATTCAAAAAAATAAATCCCAAAATTTTTGGAAAAAGCCTAAGTTCCCAAAGGGAACACGAAGAGCCCAAGGGCATCCCGATAGAGCCTAAGTGTGCACAAAATCCAAATACCGGTGATATAAAGTGTACAACCATACACTTGTCAAATTACATACCACTTAAAAGTATCCGGAGTGCAAACACTCTTCTAAGGCAACCTACAGGTGACCCTGTTCATATGTACAATTGATTCTAATAATAACACTCCAATGAACCGTTCGAATATACGAGAGTGTGTACTGTATCTTCATAGAAACCTGGATTAGAACATGAAACGAGCTACGATTAATAGATCCATCACGGACCGTCCCACAAATAATTCATTGTTTCCTCGGTCCGTAACAACCAATGACTGTATGGAGAAGAATATATTACTCCGAATAATGATGCCAATTTATTTATTTATTTATTGGTGCTTTACGCCACATCAGCAGCTTAGGCTATATCGTGGCGATGAAAGTGTATATTTCAAAAAGACCATTCATTAAAATATAAAACAAATGGAATAAGAGGTTTAAAAATGATGAGTCTGAAACATAATGAGAAAGTGAGACCAGTAGTACAAAAAATACTGTGTAAACCAACATGTGAAATAAATATGGATAGATGAAAATTAAAATGGTAAAAACAATTTAAAATTTATTAAAAAGGTTGATTACTTTCAAGAATGAGATGACTTTTTGCGGGCTCGTATGATAAAATAAATCTCTGAAAGATCCGACTGTAAAATATTGCCCTCTAACATGATTAAAATCAGTACAATTCAAAAGAATGTGTTCCACTGACAACACCTGCTGGCAGGGAACACATTCTGGTCGCAAATTACCCTCCAACAAAAAGGAATGAGTAAGTCGTGTATGACCAATATGACATCGCGTCAAAACTGCAAGATCCTTTCTACAAAGGTTACTAGACGGGTAGTGATCTGAAACAGTTGGTCGGAAGCGATGAAGCTTGTTATTTGTCGCTCCATCCCATTCCGCCAATAATGATGCCAAAGAATGAGAACATATGCATAAACGGCCTATTGGCAGTTCCATAACTGATCCAAATAGTCCCAAAATTCTCATGAGCTCTATAAGCAGAGCAAGAATTTATATAGTCTGTCAACAATGCATCTGCCTAATAATACACATATTATGCACGCGAGCAATGAAATCCCACATGTACACATCTGAATACAGCCTGTAACCACGGTATGACCGAGTGATACAAGTTTAACCAGGAAACTGAATGAATAATACAAAGTTAATATGCAGTTAACTGAGTAATAAACTCATACGTCGTAAGAAAGGCCAGACCGCTCTGAGCGAAACTTTTCAGAGTGGGCTAATTGCCACATTGGAGAATGTCACCCAGATAACCAACATGTCAACCATACATGTACACGAAGGCTAGCAATTTACTGATAAAGAAGCATATGCTCGTATATGACTTATAAACTAACAACCACAGGAAACAAACCAACTAAAAAGTGGATGTGCCCATGAGGTCACCATTAGAACACAATCTAGCCGCCAATCGAGAAGCCATGAAAGGCATGTATATACTAAATGCATACAAGGCTTACAGGAAGAAAACTACGTCCTGCCCTGTAATCGCCTCTTAACACATTGGTTGGGGGGGGGGGGGGGGGGGGGGGGGGAGGGGGGGGAACAAAAAATTTGTATTGAACCCCCCTCACTTGCATTACTTGAATCGCTCTCATCAATAGAATAGGAACCGCAGGGCTCCCTCAATCTCACCGACTCCATAATGCCACTAAGGACAGAGAGGGACGTGATGAACAAACACACCATATTGACATAATCACACCAGGTAAATATGGCATCATTAATAGAGCTTATCGCCTCATATAATTAACACCATACCGGTAGGAAGAGAATAACCACCTCTAACCTACGGAATCATGACCGATAGGACAACAAAGTCAGCCGAGTTGAAGCAGATAAAGGTCTTCCTCACTGAACAGAGACTTACAACTATCGTCACACAAGGTAGGGAATGAAGAGCCACTATTTAACAGCTCTAAATTCCCAAAGAGACAGCAGTCCCAAGACATAATAAATTCAGTTATGTCACTGCATAATTACTGAAACAATGTTGCTCATGATTCTATCTAGGCTACTATGGTGTAAACAATAAGACTCAAGTCTATGACACCTATGAAAACAAACCGAAAAGCACTGTACCTTATCGGTTTTATTCCCAAAAGACAGCGATCAGAGCCTAGCCAACGTAGCTAGAAGTCTTCCTCTCCGTGAAGAAAGATATCTTGGTGTAACTAGCGGCTTGAAAGCTCACTAAACAGAGACTTACAACCATCATCGCACAAGGTAGGGAATGACAAGCCGCAATTCTAACAGCTGTAATTCCCAAAGATACAGTAATCTCAAGGTAGCTATGCAGTTATTTGTCTACTTGAAGACATATCTCTGTCAATTGCAGCCTTGAAAGCTCACTAAATGGAGACTTACAACACTAGCTGCTAAGAACAGACCGCTATAATAGTACATAAAGCTACTATGGCTTCCACAATGACATTAAATGTCTTGACGCCAAGGAATTCAACACAGAGAGGGAAAAGATGTACCTATTCCCTCCAATGGCTCTATTCCAAACAAGACAGATGTCTCAGCCTATCTATGCACTATTCGTCCGACTGCAGGATGAAAAAAAGGCAATTTGAAAAAACCTTGAGAATATTCTCTATTGCTTATGTTCAATACGAGATCCAAAACCTCCGCAAGGAGAGACTCTCTTGGAAGAATTCGCTGGAAGACTTGGCCAACACTTACTTGTAGTAAGTGGAGCTATGCTCGGACCGATAGCCGCAGGCCTGTCGAGACTACATTCTCATCCACTGATCTTCCACAATTTTCATCCACTTTTTTGCAAGGTTGATAACCTTCCGCTAAGTGGAAAGCAACAGAAGTCTATCCTCGACAACCTCTATTCTTCCTTCAATAAGAGAGCCTGTACCTCCACTAGGAGTGACTCCCTTCTGAAAGAAACTGCCGAAAGATTTGTCCAACGAGGACATCTTGTAAGTGGGGGTTATGTTCGGAATCATAGACATAGGCTTTCCGAGACAACACTTTAACCCACTGATCTTCCGTGACATAAATCCTCGTGAAGATAACCTTCCGTCAGCTGGTAAGCTATAAAGATCTTATTCATCACCTGTACGACTAACAAGACTTACGGAAGGAGAAACTACGTCCTCCCAGCGAAGAACCTTGTCCCGCCGGCTTAGGTCGCCTGACCTATAGTCTGGATCAGACCTGCACCCTTTTTCCAAGTCGCTATACTGACAACGTCCGGAGTAAGTTTTAGAGGGTTTATTGTACCCTCGCGAGGAGTTCCCTTAGCTGATTAAGTGGAATGGCCTCACTTACCTGGTCTGCTGAAGCGTGTTGAAGCGCAGACTTCAGTAGCAGTGTACTGGCAGCTTTCTTGTAGCATGTTCATAGACCAATGAAATCTCGTCGTCAAATAGAGTATATCTGGAGACCAGAGTGACTTGTAGAGAGCTTTTCACCTTGTCATCTATAAGTGATGACGACGCAAGGGCAGCATCACGTCTGATCAACTCCCAATTGCCACTGTCAAGGCGGAGTTGTTCGTGGTATACATGACTGCCCTGGAAAGAACTCTAAGCGAGGAACGTCCTCAAATTCCTTCCCATTAAAACATTGCACCATAACTCTGGTGAGGTGATCTGCATAGGACATCGCATCCATGTTCACTCTATTGGATGAAATAGCACATTCCATCACTTCCGAGCGTATATTGAATGATGTAGGTAGGGACATATTTTCATCCCCGGCCTTTTCATCTAAATGCAGAGGAGCTCTCTGAACATCTTTATAACCGTTTTTAAATGAACGTAGTTCAAGGAACGGTATATTATTGAAGATGTCGATAAGAAACCACCTTCCTCTGGCACTAGAGAGGTGAATATGGCTTTGATAACATGGCTGAAGGCCTCTGTCACCTGTTAAGACTGTTTTGGGAAGGAAAGAACATCCTCTTTCCTCCACATGAAAACTGCTTCAGAGACGACAGCAGTTTCTCTTTAGTAGACACAACTTGCTGATCAGGTGGAACAAAGTCAGTATATTATTGATAAATAAAATTCATCGCTACCATATGCTGTTCCAAAAGGGAAGGGTAATCCTCTTCCTTGTCCCTTTCATCATCCGACTGATTCAGCTGTGATATTCAGTTATTTGCATCTGCGTGTACAGATGACTGGACCGACCCAGCACTGTCCGACAGCTCATCACCGGAGTCTGCTCTTGCACTTGCTGGGATGGTGTGATTAGCTGCGCAATCTGTGACAGCAAGTCCATTACCGAGGCTTGAGGAGTAGCGGTTTTCGTTTTTTTTGCCACTTGCTACTCCTGGGACTATGATTCGGAGATAGATCTCTTCTCTGAATGTCCCGATGAACAAAGCCTCGGAACACTAGCTACCGCATGGTCCGACTTCACGGACGAAGACAGGCTCTGTCTTCACGCAACTGGATGGATATTTGAAGTCAGGTAGCTACCATGAGGTCGTGTGTGCTTTTATAATGTAGCGGAGGAAACCGTGACTGAAGCCGATCCTGGCTGCAGTCTAGACAGAGCGTCCCGAGCGGCAGGTGGATGTATGCTCCGACTCGTGCAAGTTTCTCAAAACAACATTTGGCCCCAAGTGTTGTTGGGTTAGAGAGGGACCTCTCCCACTCAGTCTTATCAAGAAAACTTGGTTCCGGCTTGAGCAAGTTTCTCATAACAACATCTGGCCCCAGATGTTGTTGGGTTAGAAAGGGACCTCTCCCGCTCGCGGCCTTGTCAGATCTAGCTGAGCCTCCCAACAAGAAACTTGATGACTTCCTCCCTATTTCCATCGTCGCTGGGTGAGCTTTTGATTTTGAGGTGCTCGCTAGTATACCCACTACACTTCCTTCGACTGCAACAGATATACCCGGTGTCACGGCTCCCACGGATGGAGTAACTGCTTCACCAGTCGAGCTAGCTGCTTGCAAGGGATTAAAAACACTAACTAGGGGTTTTATCCCTTACTTATATTCATGAGCATCTTGCAGCTAGCTCTATTTTGCTCCTCAGAGCACGATGACGGTAGCACACTTGGATGGATGTCACAATACCATCACCATATTCTTGTTCCTTTGTAAACAGAAACTGAAAAACTCGAATTATCCTGCGGGGAGAGTTCCGGCATAGGAACCTCACCACTAACATGTACCATGACACGCACCTCCAACATCTGTAATCTCAATGTACACAAGTAGGACAAGAATCCGTAGGAGTGCATCGACTAGAGGCAAGGCAACAAACATGTAAATCCGAGGAAGACCTCCTCGCCTTGCGTTAAGAGCAGTAAGCTTTATGATTCCACAAAAACAAAGCATTCCAACAAACTCCACAATAAAATATATGATAAAGATACATGAATAAACGCAATCAAAACCAAATTCGAAAAATTAAAACCAAAAATTTTTCAAAATATTTTTTCAAAAAGCCTAAGTTCCCAAAGGGAACGTGATGAGCTCAAGGGCATCCCAATGGAGCCTAAGTGTGGACAAAATCCAAATTTTTTTAGCTACACTACCGGAATCATAATTAATGTATCTTACAATAATCCTGCAGTAATATAATACCAAATACCACATAAATTGAAGACGTTGTCAATGTAAACAATGTCAAACGAAAAAACCGGAAACAAGACATCAGGCACACAAAAAGGCCCAAAGTCAGTAACAGATTTTAATGCTATCAGATGTAAAGCTAGATCTTCATACGAAGAAAAAATGATACATCGGATAGAAGATGAAAGACCAAAATGACCTAACACCCCTAGGGTGAGGACTTAACCATGGGGATAATCAGAATAAATATTCTGTAATACATGTCAAACTCCCAAGAAATTTAATAAAAAATTTTAAAAAAATAGTCAAAAAAGCTTAAGAGTTTAACAGGAGGGTTTCAAGGAGGGATAGGGAAGGAACTCTTAACAGTGGATAAATCATTAGCAAGAATGATGATGTCAGGCATATGTCCTGAAATTGGAAAACATGAAATAATTTTATAATTATTATAAAGTTACAGCCCTGAAAGTTTCCAACCACCATTGTTCACTTCCATCATCCATTTACAGCCTTGGATCCACCAATTTATTAATGATGTGTGTCTGCCAAGTTCACCAAAGGTCATTGCCAGCGGCAACATTTTTTGAAAGAAATGGGAGATAATCAATAGCTCCCATCTAGAGGTCACCTGAAACAAGCATACCAAGTTCAAACCGATCTGATCATAAATGTGCCCTGTAGGGCATGCCAAAAGAATATATTGATGCCTGACTAAACTAAGCTCAAAGGTCGTTGCCAGCAGCAACACTTTTTGCCCGAAATGGAAGAAAATCGATAGCTCCCATCTAGAGGTTAACCCAAATAAGCATATCAGGTTTCAAAGCAATCCGATCATAAATGTGTCCTGTGGACTATGCCAAAGGGAAATATTGAGGTCTGACTAAACTAAATTCAAAGGACGTTGCCAGCGTCAACATTGTTTGACGTAAATGGAAGAAAATCGATAGCTCCCATCTGGATGTCACCCCAAACCAGCATCTCAAGTTTCAAAGTGATCTGATCATAAATGCGACCTGTGCGGTGTGCCAAAGGAAATTGTGGATGTACATCTGTATGTATCTATGACCGGATGTGCAGATGTACGTACACCAATGGATGAGAAGTGATGGCAATAGCTCAGCTTGACTTTGTTAAGTTGAACTAAAAATACCCAACAATCAACAACACTACTTGTAAAAAAAAAATAGTCAAAAATCAACAGCATCACTAACTGTACAAAAAATGATTAAACATTCAACACTACATGTAAATAAAGAAGGAAATCAGTAAAACTGATGGATGCTCCCTAACAGTCGACTAAGTTAACAAGCAGATTCATAAAAATGTGGTCCCCCACTATGGGAAATAATTTGGCTTGTCTTTGAAATGCATGGACTTAACTCTGACAAAAAATATGTGGGCAACTTTTTTATAACATGTGCAGGAGCAGCTTGTCACAAGGATCCCTCATACAACAGACAGACAGACAGACAGACAGACAGACAGACAGACAGACAGACAGACAGACAGACAGAGACAGACAGACAGACAGACAGACAGACAGACAGACAGACAGACAGACAGACAGACAGATGGATGGGTGGATGGATGAATGGATGGACAAAGCATCCTTTCCTATAACATATGCATAAGTGGCTTGTCACAAGGATCCCTCACACCAAATTTCATTAATCACCAATCCACTCACTGCTGAGATATTGCTGTGGATGGACAGGCAGACGGACAGACAGACAGATGGATGGATGAATGGATGGACAAAGCGGCCTTTTTTATAACATATGCAGGAGCGGCTTGTATCAAGGGTCCCTCACACCAAATTTCATTAATTCAATCCACTCATTGCTGAGATATTGAGTAGGAAAAAAAATCATAAAAAATTCACAAACTAATAACCATATACATTGGTATGGCGGGGGTTTGAACCCACGCCGAGAGAGTTTCCTTCGGCACCAACCGCCTAGCGAAACTGTACTGAACCACGCACACCACTCGGCCATCGACAGACCCTAGGCGGTTGGTGCCGAAGGAAACTCTCTCGGCGTGGGTTCAAACCCCCGCCATGCCAATGTAAACAAAACCGGCGTCCTTTCTTAATTCTATGGCATCCGAGAAATTTCAAAAAGACAAGTACTGTCGCTGATTTCTTCTGAGGTGCAGTTCGTAGAATTAAGTGCTTAGATGCAACTATCTGATGAATAATAACCATATATTTGGTGAAAAATATGCAGGCAACTTTTTTATAACATGTGCATGAGCAGCTTGTCACAAGAATCCCTCATACCAAATGTTACTGAAATCCATCCCCACACTGGTAAGATATTGTTTTGTACAGAAAAAAATCACAAAAAAGTAAGGACCCTAACTGAGGAAAAATAAGTAGGCATTTTATAACATTGCAGGAGCAGCTTGTCACAAAGATCCCTGAAATCCATCCCTTCACTGCTGAGATATCGCTGCGGATGGACAGACCGATGGACGGACCTATGGGCAAAGCAGAGAATGCTCCCCGACATTTTTTTGGAGAACATAAAATTACTCTATACAGTAATAGGGAAGACATATCATAAAAAAGGAGCCCAGTTTAAGTAATTCCGTATTCTTAGCATGAAGACTATGCTAATTTGGATGTAACGAGTTCCCAATTTTTAATGCTAGCCCAGACTGAGCCCCAAAAATTAGGATGGCGTATTTGAGAATGAGAGAATATCCCCCACACACATACGCCATATACAATAAAATTCCAGCTGTATGCAGGATATAATTACAGACAAAACAGCTTCACTCATAGTTACATACTTAACAAATCCCTCACTCCCCCTTTTCATTTGAAGGAATCTTCAAAAAGAAAGAGGGGAGCACTCTGGAATCAGTAAAAGCAGTACAAAAAAAACAATATATTTGTCGAACGGGCACACAGGTATTAATTATTATTAATAAATGGTGCTTAATGCCAGAACTTCAAAAGCTAAGGCCCGGTAATTAATATCGCCCGCTTGTAATGTATACCGGAGTTGGCATACGCAGATAGGTCGAAAACCGGTGATATAATATGTAGCATACACATGTCCAATAGAACCACAATGAACACACTTTCGAGGTAACCCACAGGCGACCCCATTCAGGTGTACAATAAATTCCAGAAATAACACTCCCCGACATGTACTATTCAATATCTATGAATCTATAAACGTGCGAATATACGCGAGTGTAAGACAAGGTGTATTCGATTGGTACCGACATTAATAGAAACCTGGATTAGAAATGGAACTAGGTATGATTAACAGGCTCGACATGGACCGCCCCCGAAATAATTAATAATTTCTAAGGTCCATAACATACAATAATGCGTCTGCCTAATAATTCATTTATTATGCGCAAGCGCATTGAAATCCCGCATGTAATCATCTGAATACCAGTTAACTGGCTCGGCAGCCTCCAAAGTACCCCAAAGACTGGCAATTTATTTATGATGAATTATGCGCTCGTATATGACATATAGACGAACAACCACAGGAAACCAACCAACTAAAAAGTGGATGTGCCCATGAGGTCGCCAAAGAACACGACCCAGTCACCAATCGAGAAGTCATAAAATGCATGTATGTATTTAAACTCATATGAGGCTTATGGGAAGAAAACTACGTCTTGCCCGTTAATCTCCCCTATACACATTGGTGGTGGTGGAGGGGGGGGGGGGGGATTCAAAGTCATATCGAACCCTCCTCACCCATATTACTCTAATCGTTCTTGTTTTGGTCATTAAATAATATAGGAACCACAATGAATCCCTCACATCTAACCCACTCCATTATGCCACTATGGGAGAAGGACGAGAAGAATAAAGGCTTCTCCTGATAAAGAAGGTCCTCTCGTGGAGGAAGCTTCCGGGGAACATCCCATAACAGACACCTGAGAAGATTGATCCAAGGTTTCTGTGATGACAGAGGCGCTACTAGTAGGATTTCAGAACGAGACCTTTTGATCTTAAACATAATCTACGGAATCAACGGAATTGGAGGATACGCATACCCTATCATTCATCCCCATGAGATCGACAGAGCATCTAATGTGTACGTTTGATGGTTTCGGTATGACGACATGAATATCGCTAACTGATTATTCAAGTGTGTCGCAAACAGATCTATCATTGGGTTATCCCACTGGTAGCAAATCTGCCCAAATACTCGCTTGTTGAGCGTCCACTCCGATTGCAACAGGCGACCTTTCCGAGAGAGCGAGTCGCTAGTACGTTCAGATGACCTGGTATATGAAGGATAGAAAGTTGAACATGATGATTCATGACGTATAGGAGAATCTTCTCCATTAGTTGGCATATTGGAAATGAATGGGTGCCGCCCTGGTTCCCGATGTACGCTACTACTGTTGAGTTGTCCGACCAAATCTGAACATGGACGTCCGTTATTATGTAAATTCAATGCTGGAGCGCTAGCCATATTGACATCATCTCTTGATGTTTACGTGTTTCTCCTGGAACCGAGGGTCCCAAAGACCCCTACACTTCAAGTCTGTGGGACTTGGGATCGCACCCCAACCCGTCTGACTCGCATCCGCCATAATCGTGAAAGCCGGATCCGGCAGTTGCAACAGAACTCCCCGAGTTAACCATTGAATATCTGCCCAAATATGAACCCTTTGTTTTACTACGTCAGTTAAAACAATACTGGTTCAACGAAAGCATCTTCACATTCCAGTTCTGAGTAAAGAATATCTGGAGGGGACATGTGCGCAGACGGCCCATCGGAATGAGATCCACAGGCGCTCCCGCCTCAGCACAGCTCCAACAGTCGCATGAATTCCCTCACTGTTTTAATGCGTCTGAGTGTCGACAAAAGCGAGCATAACAACTGACTAATTTTGCTCTGGGTAACGGCAGATGAACCAGATTGTTGTAAGTCTCAAAGCTCATTCCCAAGTGAATAGACGACTTGTACTGAGCTTGGTCTGACTTTTTCTTGTTTACGATGAAACCGAGACGTCGGTGTAATAGAAGCAGACTCTGAACATCTTTCTGAAGAATAATTCTATTGCCGCATATGTAGAAGGTCATCCAAGTAAGCCGACGTTACCGCAGACGAATGAGCTTGGAAGTATGACATTACCGAGTTCATTATTCGTTGAATGCCCAGGGAGCCAGGACCAGACCAAAGCATATTGCTCTGAACTGATACACCTTCCCTTGTATGACGAACCACAGGTACTTTTAGAATGCCAGATGAACCAACTTAGATCTATGCTTGTGAAACATGTGAAACAATCTTCCAAAGATGTTATATGTGAAATTTGAAAGCTTTTGGAGCAGTGGTTTGGGAGAAACGTAGTCTTGTATGTTTTTCCCATTACCCACAGTGTTAAAAAATGCTGACTCAGCACTTTTTCAAAGTCCCAGAAAAGTACCCCACCATAAAACCGATAGCAATTTTTTTTTTATCATTCCATTCTGTTGGTCCTACGGAAGCTTCACACCAAATAAGAATTCTCAGTGCCATGCAGTTTTGGAGATATGGGCGTTTTAATTTTTTTCTATTTTTAGCTCCTGCAGTTCCCATGGGGCAATGGGGAAATTTTTTTGCATATATTAAGTACTTATGACCCAATAAGCCCTCATATTAAATTTGGTCCAAATCTGCCTCTCGGTTTGGAAAAAAGAAATTTTGGGAGGGGCAAATATTCTTGCCCCTCCTATAAAGACGCCAAATATAGCCCCACAAACTTCTCTTGAACAAATCTGAGTCTACACCTCAAAAGGAAGCTGCACACCAAATATCAAGTCTCTGCTACTTCTGGTTCATGAGAAGAAGATTTTTTAAGATTTCAGCACACTTTTTGGGTGTGGCCCTACCAAGGGGTGAGGCAATTTGATTTGAACAAAATCAAATTGCAATGTCATAACAAACTATTATCTCAAATATCAATTAAATTGGTTCAGCCGCTTGGGAGGAGAAGACGCAAACACATGTTCACGGATGACAACAGACGGTGAGTGATCACTATAGCTCTCCTGACTGAAAGTCAGGTGAGCTAAAAATTCAGAAGACCTCTGTGAATCAATATATTCATGATCTGAAATAAAAAAGTTAACATCAATAATCTTATCCAAAACAGGAGAAGGCGATGTTGGTAGAGCTTTAGAAGACTTTTTAGCATTTGATTTGATAAGAGATTTAAAACTCCTTGCATGCTGCTGGTGGATATTCCTGCCAAGGACAGGATTTCTCTTGCCAAAGACATAAGTATCATATGTGCACTTGAAACCAGATTTTCCCCTTGTAAACAGAATAGATGTTTTCACCAAAGATATCTAAAGTAAAATTTAGATGAATTTTTCATCAAATCTACTCATGGCTGCTTCAGAGCAGCCATGACTAGATTTGATGAAAAATATCTTGAAAATACTCAGCGTGTTAAGAGTTAATGGCGGACCACATGTTCTATGGCCAAATGCCACAAACTGCACAAGTATAATATGAAAGATTAGTTGGCATAATGGAAATGAATGGGTGCTGCCCTGGTTCCTGATGTATGCTACCACTATCAAGTTGTCCAACAATATCTGTACATGTGTGTCCGCTAAAATGTGAATCCATTGATGTAGCACTAACAATATTGACATCATTCTTTGATGTTTATGTGTTTCTCCAGGAACCGAGGGTCCAAAGAACCCTGCATTTCGAGTCTGTCGGACTCAGTGTTGAGCCCCAAACTATTGACTCACATCCGTCATTATCGTGAAAGCTGGATCTGGCAGTTGCAGTGGAACTCTCTGAGGCACCCACTGATATCTGCCCAAATCTGGACCTTTTGTTTACTAGATCCGTTAAACAATACTGGTCTTGAGCGAATGCATCTTCACACTCGAGTTCTGGGTAAAGAATAACTGGAGGGGACGTATGCTTAAGCGACCCATCGGAATAAGATCCGCAGCTGCTCCGCACAACCCCATCAGTCGTATAAAGTCCCTCGCTGTTAATGCATCTGAGTGCAGACAAACGCGAGCATAACAACTGACTAATTTTGCTCTGGGTAATGGCAGATGAACCAGACTGTTGTCAGACATTACCGAGTTAATTATTCAAGTGAACGCCCAGGGTGCTAGATTCAGACCGAAGTACATCACTTGGACTGAAATACTATCCCTTGGACGACGAACCATAGGTACTTTCTGAATGCAGGATATACCAGGACATGAAAGAATGGATCCTTAGATCTGTGCTTGCCGCATAGTACTGGCAGAGAAAGACACACAAGAAATATTTGGCTCTGAACCATTATCTACCAAACTACCAGCGGAACTGGCAGTTAAAATCAATTCATTCTGTTTTGACCCCAAAACAGAACTATGCTTCGCTACTGAAGCGCCTTTCAACTTGACAGGCCTCTTCCCCATACGGGCCATCGTCTGTACAGAGGACTCTTCCGTCATCCTTATCCTGGACCGCTTTGGATTGTCCCAGTGCGGTAGCACTGATGAGAGGCTTCGCTACACCAGTCAAGCTGATTGACCATCTGCTTGCCCGAGGTACCGAGTATTCTGCGATACCTCATAAGTCAACACGCTCTGTATCTGAAGACGACGGCAGCACAGAATTTGATGTTAGACCATGACCAATACCATGCTCTTGTTCCTCTGAAATGGAAAAATAATTGTGATTAATAACCTCAGGCGAAAGTGCTGGCATCAGTACTTCACCGACACACACATACGTAGACAAGGAATTCCAGCTCTTGGAATCCCAAGAACTGCATGTTGCACAGGTAATTCTTTGGAGAAACGAGTGCAAGACAAACATGTAGAATGAGAATCACGAGAGGACTTCTTCCTCTTACACTTAGAACATGAGGGCTTCATAATATACACATGCCCGTGTCAAAATTGTCTAAGATAATACAACAATAATATCAAACAAATAAATTGATGAATGAGCTAGAATAAATTAAATCATCAATATAGGCAACGAAAATTGTTTTTTCTTTTTTTTAAATTTTGAAGCCCAAGCTAACACCCAAGGGAACCCACACCCCTGAGTGCTGACGAAGCCTAAGATCAGTTAAATTCGCAAAATTTAAAAGGCGTAACCGTCAAGATAATTAAACAACATCCTAAAACATAAATTGATGTATAGAATTAGCTACTCCAAAAGAGGGGCAAATATTTAAAACTGAATAAGGAAGCGGCAACACAAGTCAAACACAGGCACAACGAAGGCCAATGTCAGACACCGGTATCTAAAGAATACCCTTAGCCATAGAGAAACTTCCACAGAAGATTCCCTATAGAGAACTGTAACGGCAAAAACAGACACGTCCGACTAGGTCAAGAATGACCAGGATGCGACAAGGGGGATACGCAAATCCCACCTCCCTGTGATTTTTAAGAATTTTTAATTTGATAACAAAAATTCCAAAAACAGCCAATTGTTCTTAAAAATCTGATGAAGGGATTCAACAGAAGAAAGGAGGAACATTGAACAAACACATAATATTTGATAACAAAGAACGAACTAATCAGGTATGTATCCCGAAAATGGGAGACCAGAAAAATATTTTGTAATTTTTATCCCCTCATTTAATATTGTTATGATCTCCGTCCGTACTTCTGTACGTCCAGTTTTGTAATTCGAAATGCTGTAACTTTCTACAGTTGATCAATAGGGTCTGTGCAATCCAAAAATACGACTTTTAAAGTTTTGCGCCACCAGGTGGCTTCTGTGGAGCCACTTGAAAAATGCGCTAATTTTTCAATTTTTTTTCGAATAATCTCACCCTATGTAATTCAGAGTTCTATAACTGCACTAGGGTGTTGCTAAATGATCTGTAGATGTGCACGAAGGTTTCGGATTTTTAGGTGCCATGTGGCTGAGCCACCGTTGCCACTTTCGTGTTTTCTTAGATCTTTTCCGGCGAAAAGCTTCTAGGGTATGTAATTTGAAACGCTAAAACCATGCTCAAATGTTGCAGTGGGGTCTGTAGATATGCACGAAGGTTTCAGATTTTTTAGATGCCACGTGGCTGTGCCACCGTTGCCACTTTTGTGTTTTCTTAGACCGTTTCTGGCAAAAGGCTCCTAGGGTATGTAATTCGAAATGCTAAAACAATGCTCAAATGTTGCAGTAGGGTCTGTAGATGTGCACAAAGGTTTCGGATTTTTCAGGGCCATGTGGCTGTGCCACTGTTGCCACTTTCATGTTTTCTTAGACCGTTTCCAGCGAAAGGCTCGAGTATGTAATTTGAAATGCTAAAGGCATGCTCAGATGTTGCAGTAGGGTCTGTAGATGCGCACAAAGGTTTCGGATTTTTGGGGGCCATGTGGCTGTGCCACCGTTGCCACTTTCGTGTTTTCTTAGACCGTTTCCGGCAAAAGGCTCCTAGGGTATGTAATTCGAAATGCTAAAACCAAACTCAAATGTTGCCATAGAGTCTGTAGATGCACACAAAGCTGTGTCACTTGTGCCAATATGATTTTAGTGTGCCATATAATACATTTCATCTTTGTATCAAGCATTCATACAAAGTCAAGGATGCAAATGTGGGGATACATCATAGTGTGCTTTGCACACAAATGACACCCACCTCTAGTTTTTAAAATTACAGCCCTGATTGTTCCAAACTCATTGTCCTTTTTCAGCTAGTTTCTGCTGCAAATATTCCACTATTTCCACTCCTTGATCGTGTCTGGCTTCATCATATTTTAGGTTTTTATAGCACAGAAGTCAGGATACATGTTGATCTGACATGGGCCAAACAACAGAATGACAAAATGGCGGAAGCCTATTGTTGTCCTTTGTTGCGCAAAAGTATGGAGGACCATACTGGTCTCCTCTTTTTTGATATTTTGGCAAATTTTGGGGGGTTAGGGATTCAAAATTTGTGTTTGTCCATGGAAATAAATTAGGTTGCACCAGCTAGTCTGGGCCATTGGTATAGTGGAAAAATACGGGAGACTTATTTTTGTTACATTTCACATAAAAATGTAAAGAAAAACTTTGAACACTTTTCTGAAAAATCTTTGCGTGAAAAACTTTCTAGCTGTGATCTATTGATCCATATCAAAGAATTAAGCTGAATTCCCTTTGGATGACCTTCAAAACTGCTGTAGAAGATGAATAGCTCACACAATGTCATACATTGTTGATGAAAAAGAGGAAATTGAATTGCGCATGTTTTGGTGGTAACATGACAATGGGTGACTGCTCAAGCAATGACTGTGAACACCAGGCTGAGTGCACCACTGGCATTTGGTCCCTGGCCATTCTGGTTCAGGCTGATTTTTGTCTTTTGACATTTCTCAGCTCCATAAGGGTTTTTACTCTTATGGACCTTCAGAATGTTCTCTTTTTCACTGGAGAAACGATAAGGATAAGGCCGTTGTTTTACTTTGGTAAGATGCAAAGAAATACCTTGACTCTAGCTACCGATACAAGCTTCAGTCTTGCTCACCCATTCTACCTCAGTACTACATTTTCCAATTCTTTTTTTCAATTCTAGCCAGTCAAGCACAATCAGTTCTTTGTTTTCAAAGACTACACATGTACAGTACGTGGAGAGTGGATTGTAACTAAATCACCTGCGGGGTGGAGTTATCACCCAAACTATAACTTTCAAATTTTGTATATATCGACTAAAAATACAAGCAATATTTCAGTCAATGGACCTCCGGGTTTAACCCGGAGGCCCATTGACTGAAATTTTGCTTGTGCTTGTTATGCTTTGCAACAAATTTGCAATTATTGCTTGGGTGGAATCTCCACTCTGCGGGTGATTTAGTGATAATACACTCTCCACATACTGTATATGTGTGAAGTAGGGAAGCAGTTTAAATGTAACAGATGTATTGTGTAACCTAGCCACCAATCTAATTCTGTTAGGAATTTGACGCTGTTATGGTCTGGAAGCAGTCTAGCCCTTAAAAAGTCCCTTTTCTTATGTTTAGATTCACTTGTCTGGAATATTTCATTTGCTCAGAAACTGTTATATTCCAGATGATATAATCTAAAAATACCCTAGACATTCGTTTTCTTTGCATCAACACAAGAAATGTTGCCTAATCAATACTTGATTTGACAGAACTTCTGATGACATTACCATGCGAAATGAAGACTCGCCGCAGCTGAGAAATTATGATTACTGTTATAATCTTATTGTTTCCCACTCCACATTCGGGAACCATTTTTGTATGCCTACTAAGGGCGATAATCGGAATGAAAAAGAAAAAAATCAGGGCAATATCGAAATGGGAGATGTGTAGTTTTACTCTGAATTTTCCAATAAAATCTTATGTCATCCGCACCTTTCTCTCAATGTGAAGGTTCAACAATTACACTGCATATTAATATATTGATGGTTTATTTCTTAACCTGCAAAGTATTTTCAAGACACTTTTTGCCAAATCAATGCTTTGGAGCAGCCATGACTTGATTTGATGAAAAATTCACCTAAAGTTAACTCAAGAAATCATTGGTGAAAAATCCATTCAATTTACTGGAGGAAAATTTGATTTAACGAACCCAAATTATCCTCATTTCAGTAACAAGAGAAATCCTGTCCTGGGAAGGAATATCCACCAGCAGCAAGCAGAGTTAAGGTTCAATTAAATACTCTTTGATTGGAATATCCATAACTGGTGCAAGAAAGAAGATGTGGATATATCGGAGTGAAGAACCTCAAATCACTTCAACAGTAGTCTGCACAAGTCCACAAATAGTGGGCAAACAAATACAAATAGCTCATAACAATGTTGTTATTTATTGGACTTTAACAACACTATCGACAGCCAGGGTCATCTTGTGTCATAACTACATTGAATTCTTTTCAGAATTAGACTGGTGGCCGGAGAGCATATATATATACAGACTGGTGGCCATCAATATATATACATGTGTGAAGCAGAGAGGCAGTTTAAATGTAACAGATATTTTGACCAGTTGGATAAAATTTTGTGTTGGTGTGAGAAGTATATGAAGAAACAAAATTTACTAGAAAATTTAAATTTCTTTCCATCCTACCACACCAACACTAGGTCCCTGCGAAGACTGAGTGTAATTTCCGCTATACAGTGGAACCCTATGAATTGAATAGTCATTTTGCCAATGAAAATTATTCAATTAACAGGCATATTCAATTAACAGGGATTGTGTCACTTTACTGTATTCTTGAGATAAACCTAGCATTTATTCTATTATATCCTGTTTGACAGAGCTCCATGAGCTCTGTCAAACAAGATATAATAGATTAAATGCCTGTATTGGATATACTGATGCCAAATAGGTCTATAAACAAACAAAAACTAGGGTGAGTCAGAGTAATTTCTTGATAGGTTATGATATTTTTTATTCAATTAACAGGCGTTTACTATATAACCTATATTCAATAAACAGGTCAAATTTGTACTAGAGGTATGGTAAATGGTTTTGTGTTGGGAAATTATAATCAATTAACAGGGTTATTCAGTTAAGAGATATCCAATTAAGTGGGCTCCACTGTACTAACGTAAAAAGCATCTGTACCCATGCCACCATCCATGCTAATTCCAGTTTCACTAGTCACTACCACTGCTGAAATCAAATTTAAAGTTCTCAAGGAATATCGACGATGAGCTTACGGTTGCTAGTGGATAACCCAGTGCAGTGCCCAGTACAGAATTCTCTCCCAATTTCTGCTTTTGTATAAAAATCCTTACTGGGTAATATTCCAACTATATCATGCCTTGATGATGTAATGAGAATATTTTATCAGTCAGGACTTCAAGATTCAATTTGATTTTGGATAACAGACTCGATTCGATTTCATTCACAGGGCCCTAAGCAACACTACATGCTAAATTTATTTATTTATTTATTGGTGTTTTAAGGTCACATACTTATGCACAATGGCTAATTGTGACCTTGACAGTTTTACGGGTGGAGGAAGCCGGAGTACCCGGAGAGAACCACCGAGCAACGACAAGCAGCTGTCAGCTCTCCAACATCATAACTCTGAACTCTGCACCGGGACACAGGCAGGGTTAGATTGGTTGAAGACATGCGCACCATCAACGTGCAGTACGCCTTAGTACACAGCGTCATCGTGCCCCCATGTAGGCAATCGGGGTTAAGTGCCTTGCCTAAGGACACAACGCGGGAGCGCAAATCAGTCGCTGAAATGGTCACCCATCCAACTACTAACCGCGCTTGATGTTGCTTAACTTCGGTGATCTGACGAGAACCGGTTACAGCAACGCCACCGTGCCCCTACATGCTAAATGAACAATAGGGTGTACAAAAAAATATGTTTGAATTAAGTTGGCTTTTCAGAAGCTAATAATTGTTGCTGTTGAACTGTAATAAATTCAGTAATTTAGAATGAGGTTTTGTTATAATCTAACAAGATCTATGCCTGACGTTGCATACTAAAATTGTACATAACCACTGTTTTCATCCAACAAAGAGGCCTACATCCCCATGTGTGGCTAATCCCCTCCTGCACCCCCCCCCCCCCCCCCCCCCCCCCCCCCAATTGGGGTAGGGAGTCATAGGTGGGTTTTTTTCCAGCAAAAAATCACTCTAAATCCAGCCAAACCAATCTTGGAGAAAAAAAAAATTGTGGCCTGACAGGGGTTCAAATTGAGTAATTTTTTTTCCGCATGTTATCATTCTAAACCCTTCCAAATGCATTTTGGAGCAAAGAAAAAAATTCCTAATTGACAGGAGTGGGTGGGGGGTAGGACATTAGGAGTCAATTTAAAAAAAAACACTTGAAATCCTTCAAAATGCATTTTGGAGCAAGAATTTTCTTTTTATGCTTGACGGACTACAAGGGTGGGGGAGGGGTTTAAGGCAAATTTTTTTTTGCATAAAATCAATCCAAATTCGGCAAAATACATCTTGGACCCCCCCCCCCCCGCCCCCCTTCCAAAAAAAAAAACTTGGAAGGCTGATTAACTGACTGGAGGGTGGAGGGTGAGGTGAAGTTGACGGGGGCATAGGAGTCAAATTTTTATTCGCAAAGAACCACTCTAATTCCTTCAAAATGCATTTTCAACATAAAAAAGCAAAAACTTAACACGATAAGTTTAACAAAGGGCAATAACTCCCACAATTTTCATCAGATAGCGGTGGTTTCTGAATTTTACGTAAACATTGTTGCTATAGAGACAAATGCTAAAAAGAATTGAAATCCAGTTACTATTGTTAAAGTTATGCTATAAACAAACATTACACAATATACATATTTTTTTAACAAAGGGCATTAAATCCGACAATTTTCATCGGATAATAGTGGTCATCAAACCTGAGGTAGACATTGTTCCAAAAGATATATATATCTTTTGGTAGCATTTTGTAGCATTTTGTATTGCCACCAAGTGTGGTCACACTTTTTTGAGCTCCTGCTGTTTCATAGTTTTCTACTGGACATTTTTGGATTTATCTGCTGGAAATTGCAGTACATATTCCTTACAAGTTGTGCATTATTTTGATGTGACTTTGAAGATAAAATTTTTCATCATTTTTGTGTTTTTTAACAAAAAAAAACTCTGAAATTAACTGAATATTTCTCCATCTTGGATTCTTTCCTCAAGTGCAGAGTTAATCCTGATTATAACACCTATTGTTCTGAACCAGATTGGACTGTTAAACCCATTCGCCACTCTATTCACTGCTAATGAGAGACACAACTAGTGCCATTACATTCATGTGTTTCAGTAATGACAATTAAAATGTGTTTATTTAATTACACCTCAGATGAGCTCCATTCAATTAACAACACAATGGATCACCTTAAACATCGACCTAAAGCATATGTTTTTAAAGCCTTGAAAAAACAAAGAATACTAAAACCAGAATTTTGTTTTACCAAGAACAGCTCAGATAAAGTATACCAACCAAAGAGTTTAAAAATTCAACACAGACAAGCAATAAGACCAAAGCCTATTAACTCTGGTGTGAATACCAACAACATTCATGTTATCAGCATAGATACCACTACTCTTTCCCAGAAAAAAGTACCTCTTTTAAACTTCGGACTACTGAATACAAGATCTGTTGCTGGAAAGGAACATGACCTAAAGGACTTCATACAAGACAACAATCTCAGTGTTTTGGCTCTAACGGAAACATGGTTGAAAGAAAATGATAGTGACAGTTTTTCTATTGGACAACTATTGCCAACAGGTTTCTCCATTTTACATAACTCACGGGGGAGCCGAGGTGGTGGTGTAGCTGTCATCCACAGCAATGCCCTAAAAGTAAAACATCATCCTGACACCTATAAAACTCAGCCATCTTTTGAAATGCTAGACTGCCTCATGTCGACCAACAGTTCACTTCGATTACTCATAGTTTACCGACCGCCACCATCAAAAAGAAACAAACTTACATCAGCACAATTTTTAAATGAATTCTCAGAATGTCTGTCCTTCTATGCCTTTTATGGAGGAGATATAGCTATTGCCGGCGACTTCAATATCCATGTTGACAATTTAAATGACACTTTTACGAAACAATTTACTAATCTGTTCGATTCATTCGGCTATTCGCAACTGGTTTTGAAACCTACCCACAACAGAGGACACACCTTGGATCTAATTCTTGTTCGTCAAAGTAACAGCACATCAGTACAAAACATCTGTGTCACAGATCCAGCATTATCTGATCACTATGCAGTCTTGGCTGAATTGACACTACCAACCTCCAAAATTCCTCCCAAGAAAATTACTTTTCGAAAATATAAATGCATCAACATTGATTCCTTGAAAATGGATATAAGTTCATCAACACTGTCTCCAAATTATTTTTGTAGTAGTCATGGATCATCTGAGCAACTGTTATCTTTATTTGAAGAAACTCTTAAGGGCATCATGGCTGAACATGCACCACCAAAGTCAAAAGTTATAACTCATAGGGAAAAAGTGGAGTGGTTTACAGAAGATGTTAGAGCTGCTAAACAACAGCGTCGCAGACTTGAGCGTCTATACAACAAAACGAAGCTTGAGATTCACCGACAGATGTTCTGCCACCAAAGAAATACAACTAATAAGATCATCAAAAAAGCGAAGAGGGAGTACTACAATTCTCTGATAGAGGAGTCATCAAATACTAGGGTATTATTCTCGATAACCAATAGTCTCCTTGGTAAAGAACAAAAAGTCATTCTCCCAGATCATCTAAATACCAATGAAATTCTGGAAAAATTCAGTGATTTTTTCGTAACCAAAATTCAATTAATCCTGGATAGTATACCATCACGTGAACCACCAGAGTTTGATCAACTTGACATAAAAAGAGATTTTTCCAGTTTTCACACTGTCTTGGAAGAAGATATTCGAAAAATGATTTTGTCATCATCCAATAACAGACATGTTAACTCTCCCAGAATGCCCGGGAAAATCCCGGAATTTCAGTGTAGTTCCTGGCTTCCCGGACGGGAATCAGTTTTGGACCAAAAATCCCGGAAAACAACTGTCAAATATATATTTCGTTCCCACTGTAACTTCTGAAAAACGTTCGGAGTCAAATCACATGCATTTCAAACTCTGGTAAAAACTCCCGAAGCAGTAAAATATGGATTTAAGTCAAATTTATTTAAGAAAAGGCTATTTTATGATATATTTCAACTATGTTCATGTTTATTTCTGGGTTTTTCTTCGGAGATTTGTGATAAATGTGCGAGTGTCGAAGTGAAAATAGGTGACTTACTTTTAAAAAATTGAAAACTCCACCTTCATTTAAATGCAGTTTTTGGAAATTAAAATATATGAAAAGGAATTAAATAATATATATTTATTTATTCCTTCATAGAGTAGCTTTAATTCTCATCCCTTTTCCAAAATCCAAACGTAAACAACAACTATTTAGCACAGCTTAAAAGTAGGTTAAAGTTGCTTAGGATGCCGAAAAATTATGACAGCATATTTAAACACAATGGACTTTTTTTCTAACACCACATTTATTCTGTTGTGCTGACTGCAGAACTGTTAACTGTTGGCCATCTGTCACCTGAAAATTTTGAATTAAACAAAAATGCTTCAATGATGAAAAGAAAAATTTTGTGTAGGGCACAAGCGTCCCACATGCATGAAGTTTGATAAAGATACTTTCTGAGTACTAATGTTCTTGAAGTAACTGAACATCAGGACATCTTTTCCTATTAACATTTCCAGACTTGGGAAATTATTAGCTAAGTAGACTTTGATAAGAGCGAACCACAGGTGGATGTGCTCTGTGGGACAGTGTGGGTTGGTGGTGGTGGGGAGGGGAGAGGGGGGGGGGGGGGGGGGGCTCATGAAGAAGAGCATCTGGGGGGGGGGGGGTCAAATCAACAGTTATTTTATGATTTTTTAACATAGCATAAATTCATCAGCATAGTTGACAACTCATTCTGGATATAACCTGGTGTTAATAGTGGTCCGTGAGCTGAAAATTCACAAGTTGTTTTCTTTTGTTTTGCCCCCACGCGAACTTTTCCCTGAAATCCATCCCGTTTCCCTGAAAATCACCCTCAGGTTCCCTGAAAAATGATTCTGGAGGTTAACATGTCTGTCCAATGATCTAGATGAAATTCCAACATTCCTTCTGAAAGAGACAATTGATCATCTTCTGCCAGCCATATCATCTATTATATCTGCATCCCTTCATGAGGGATTTGTTCCATGCCCACTGAAAAAAGCACTTGTTACTTCACTCATCAAGAAGCCATCTCTTGATCCTGACAACCTGAAGAATTATCGACCAGTATCGAACCTCTCTTTCCTGTCTAAATTGTTGGAAAAGGTTGTTGCTTCACAACTCAAAAAACATCTGCATGAAAATGATCTTTTAGAGCCTTTCCAGTCTGTATACACCAATCACAGTACAGAGACAGCTTTACTGCGAGTCAACAACGACATTGTTAAATCAGTGTCTGAGGGTAAGGCTGTACTGCTTGTTCTCTTGGATTTGTCAGCAGCATTCGACACAGTCGACCATGATATTCTTTTGCAGACATTGACACAGCATGGCATATGTGGAACTGTCTTATCATGGTTTGCATCATATCTAGAAGGTCGCAGTCAACAAATATATATCAACAAGACCGGTTCAGAAAGCAAGATGTTAAAGTGTGGTGTTCCTCAGGGCTCAGTTCTTGGTCCACTTTTGTTTACTCTGTACACTTCTTCTCTGGGTCATCTTCTTAAAAGGCATGGCATATCATCTGTATGCGGATGATACCCAACTGTACATTACATTTAATTCATCTCTTCAAAGTGACTCAATCACTGCAGTCAGCAACATGGAAACTTGCATAAATCTGGTGCGGGAATGGATGATAGATTTTAAACTGAAAATGAATGACTCTAAAACAGAATTCTTAGTGATATCCGGGGTTCGCATGCCTACACCCACTGTTACATCAATTCAGGTTGGAAACAACATCACCATGCAAAGTGAATCGGCCAGGAATATTGGACTGATTATGGACTCAAATTTAAAGCTAGACATCCATATCAATAAAATATGTCAAAAATGTTACTGGCAGCTTCGGAATATTGGAAGACTGAGAACTTATCTTAACCAATCAGCACTTGAAAAACTTGTGCATTCCTTCATCACCTCAAAACTAGACTATTGTAATTCAGTTTTAGTGGGGCTGCCGCAGTATTTGATTCAGAAGCTTCAAAAAGTTCAGAATATTGCTGCAAGGATAATTTCTGGTACCAAATGCTCTGAACACATAACACCTGTTTTAAGACAATTACATTGGCTTCCAGTTAAACAGAGAATCAAAATATTGATCTTAGTATTCAAATGTATCCACAAACTGGCTCCAGTTTACCTGCAAGAGCTCATCACTGTATACACTCCATCACGCAGTCTGAGATCTAAAGATCAAATTCAACTAGTCATACCTTTTAGCAGATCTAATCTGGCTAATGATCGTGTGTTCTCCACCGTGGGTCCAAGATTGTGGAATGCATTGCCTATTAGTGTCAGAAATTCAGAAACTATCAACATCTTCAAAAGAAATCTTAAAACTTTCCTATTTACTGAAGCATTCTCCTGAACCTCCCTAGAGGAAACTGAAACATGTGACTCTTTATTTTCAGAAAAGTGTATTTTATTTCTGTGAAGTGTTTTAAGGCACTCTTCGCGGTTTTACGCTTTTACAAAATCAATTATTATTATTATTATTATTATTATTATTATATCAAAAGAAATTGAAATTCGGTTACTAATAGTCAGTAACCGATGTTTGGCAATCGCATCTGACATCGGCTGATTGTAAGCCATCGGTTGACCATCAGAAGTGTTTGAACATCGGTTCATGCCGATGGTTACATGGAGCACCACGGGATCAAAATTAGTCATATTTACGTTTCATTCACAACCTTCATACAAGCAGTAACAAGCTTCATAAGTTGCCCGATGATCGGCAGTAGTGTTGAAGTGAACATCTGTCGATTATTCAATATACAGTGGAACCCTGTTAATTGAATAGCCACTTTGCCAATGAAGATTATTCAATTAACAGGTATATTCAATTGACATGGATTGTGTCACTTTCCTGTATTCTAGCGATAAACTCAGCATTTATTCTATTATATCTTATTTGACAGAGCTCCATGAGCTCTGTCCAACAAAATATAACTGATTAAATGCCTGCATTGGATGTATGGAGGCCAAACAGGTCTATAAATAAAGGAAAACTGGGGAGTCAGGTTAATTTCTTGACAGGTTACAAGATTTTTATTCAATTAACATGAGTTTACTCTATAAACTACATTCCATTAACAGGTCAAATTTGTACTGGAGGTATGGTAAATGGTTTTGTGTTGTGAAACTATATTCAATTAACAGGGTTATTCAGTTAAGAGAAATCCAATTAAGTGGGCTTTACTGTAATATTCCAACTCCCTGTACAACTTAAACAAACACTGACAGCACCTCTCCAGTACTATGATTGGCTGTTTCATCGTTTGATATCACTGTCAGCTCATTTGTAAACAATCTACTTGCCCAATTCTTTTTTTTATCCCATTAATGTCTGTTTATTCGAACAATAAAAGACTTGGATAAATGTTTGCTTTATTCACCTAGTAGGGTGATAAATTTTCCCCATAGGTTTAACACTGAAAGAATTTATTCCTACAGTAGAGAAGGACTTGTTGACTTCTGACCTCTACCCCATTCGTGTAGTATAATTACCAGTTCAATTGTTGTTTTCTTTAAACCTTTTTGAAAGTATTACACAATGCCAGTAGAAAACACTACACATTGTTGATTTAATAAAGTATTTTTGCAAGTTTAGCTCAAGTTTGTAGAGGAACTATTTTTATACAGAAATGTATCACTGCGCCATTTTTATTTTTGTTAATAATTCTTGTCATCGAATTGGACCTATGTACTTCTCACTTCTCGCTGTGTTCTGATGCCCGTAACAGCACAATTTCACCGTGACTGCCCTGTAAAAGATTTATGGGATAAACAATGTAAACATGGAGTGTTTTCAAGTAAAAAATTTATTCTACTCGTAGAATTAAGAATGAAACCGACTCGCCAGAGGCTCGTCGGTTTCCAAGATGAACGGATGACCAGGACAGACAGACAGATGGACAGACCCTGACCTGTAGTTTGGTATAATTGAGTCACATTGGGTAAGGGTTGACATGAACAATTTCTTCTATTTTGCATTTTTTGTTTTGTGGAGTTTCAAAAAAAAAATAAGAAAAAGGCCTCCCAGCCTCATCATGCAATTGAGGCCAAGTTACCTGAGAAACAAGGCAATTTTTTTAACAGGTATTAGATAAAAATAACCATACCATAGTTTTTCTTCTGTATGTTTGGAGGAACATCTGGCAAAGAACTAATCCCTGCAAGATAAATTTAATGACATCAGTTAATCCAATATCGGGCAAGATAGTAATTCCTCCAGGATAAATTTAATGGGCCATCAAGCTACATAATATCTGACAAGGAAGTAATCTCTACAATCCTACAAAATAAATTTAATGGCCCATCAAGCTTCAAAATATCTGGCAATGAAGTAATCCCTACAGGATAATTTAATGACCTATCAATTAATACAATATCTGCTGAGGAAGTAATCCATACATGACAAATTTAATGGCGCATCAAGCAATACAATATCTGGCAGGAAGTAATCCTTACAAGATAAATTTAATGGCCCATCAAGCAATACAATATCTGGCAGGAAGTAATCCTTACGGCATAAATAAAATGACCCATCAAGCAACAGAATATCTGGCAAGGAAGTAATCCTTGCGGCAAGGAAGTAATCCTTACGGCATAAATAAATGGTCCATCAAGCAACAGAATATCTGGCAAGGAAGTAATCCCAACAGTATAAATTTTATGGCCCATCCAGCAATATAATACAAGAGTTAGACTCAATCTTGACAACTCCATTTCCCAAGGAAAGAAGATGTGTATTACCCAAACCTATATCTCAGTTTTCATGAAATGCTTCCTTACACAGCTTGCCAGCTACTTTCAGCACCCATATTTGGGATCTACTTAATTGAATACTTTCTGACTGAAAAACAAATCAAGTGATCGGGGGCTGAAGAAGGTATACCTTGCCTCACCCTCCTCCATTTCCAATCCAATCAAGTAAAGATCATTTATTATCTATTGACTAAAGTGATTTTTTTTATTTGATTGGTTGATAGATACGTGGTATGAGACCATATTCATTGAAACCCACAATACATCCACCCAGCCACTGACAAATTTCCCCATACCCAGTGGAAGCCTCGTTCCGAAATCTACAAACTGTCCATACCCCGAAGAAGATGCGTCATTCCAGTTTTACAGTGTACATGTATTATATTTTAATTTTTTATCTCCAAAATATAGCTCATGACCCCTTATTGGAATGAGCTTGTCGAGTACCCTCCAATGTGGGGTCCATAAGCTATGTTTTTGAAACAAAAAAGAGAAAAAGAAATTCAATAATTTTTTTTATACTAGTCATATCGGCATATTTTCACAAAAACTCTTTTGCACAAAAATTCCACAGAAACCTGTATGGCTCAACAATGGAAGATAAAAGATCTCATGCTGTGTGTGTTCACACATGGAATAGATTATACTTCTAAAACGGAAAGTCAACAGATAAATTTGTTACCCCGTGTCTGATCACGTGGTACAGGTTTTTACCTACCCAAAGCCAGCCGTATCCCATGCGGCCGAACCCGTGTCTGATCACGTGGTACGGGTTTTTACCTATCCGAAGCCAGCTGTATCCCATGAAACCTTCGGCCTCATGGGATACGGCTGGCTTCGGGTAGGTAAAAACCTTTACCACATGATCAGACACGGGTTCGGCCTCATGGGATATGGCTGGCTTCGGGTAGGTAAAAACATGTACTGCATGATCAGACACAGGGTAAGTAATAATACATGCCCCCTAAGTGCTAAACAATTTTACATGAAGTGAAATTCTTTTATAATACAGTGGAACCATGTTAATTGAAAACAAACTTTGCCAATACAATATATTTATCATATGCTAGCCTGTGAATTATCACAAATTATCTCTAAAAGATATTTTTAGTTACCCCGTGTCTGATCACGTGGTACAGGTTTTTACCTACCCGAAGCCAGCCGTATCCCATTTGGCCCAACGACACGGGGTAACTAATAATATCTTTTAGAGATAATTTATGGACAATTTGTAGATTTTGGAACGAGGCTTCCACTGGGTATGGGAAATTTGTCAGTGGCTGGGCGGACGTATCGCGGGTTTCAATGAATATGGTCTCATACCACGTATCTATCAACCAATCAAATCAAAAAATTCACTTTAGTCAATAGTTAATTTTCAATATCCATCGACTCGATGGATATCGAGAAATATCCCTAAGTAGCTTCCTAAATGACGTCATGTTTCGGCACATGACGTCGCCTTGAAGGAACGATGAGTTAATCTTTGTTACTGTTTTGAAACATACGCATTTGGGGGTCAAAGTGGGCTTAATATTGTGCAATAAAATGTCTCGCAGCATATAATAGAAAGAAAATCTAATCCATTTTAGTCAGTATCGGGAATTATCTCATGAGTGTGGACATGAAAGTTTTATTTTTCACTCGTGCTTGTGCGGGTGAAAAATAATACTTTCAGGTCTACATGATGAATTTTTTCAGTAGCTTCCTAAATGCCGTTACACTTCGGCACATGACGTCACCTTGAATTATGCCTTGAATGAACAATCAGCTGATCTTTGTTATTGTTTTGAAACGTATGTGTTTGCAGTGAAATTGGACTGAATATTGCACAATAAAATGTCATGTAGCATATAACAGAAAGAAAATCTGTGCTATTTTTGTGAGTATCGGGAATTATCTCATGAGTGTGGACCTGAAAGTTTTATTTTTCATGAGCGCTTGCGTGAGTCCACACTCATGAGATAATTCCTGATATTCACTAAAATAGCATAGATACCCTCTATTTAATTATTTATTTATTTATTTATTTATTTATTTATTGGAGTTTAAAGTCACATATTTCATGCACAATGACTTATGATGACCGCAGCATGGAAATAAGGCAAGTACAGGCAATCATTTATACCCATGCTACCCATTTTTGATGAATTCCACACCAGGCATTGATAAAACTGAGCTTGTGTACCACAAGTAAACACATATTACTTCAATTCCTGGGCTTCCCACAAGTGAATTACCTCCTTTATAGACCTATTTAGCCTCAATATAGACCTACTTAGCCTCAATATAGACCTACTTAGCCTCAATATAGACCTACTGAGCCTCACTATAGCCATACTCAGCCTCACTATAGACCTACTTAGCCTCACTACAGACCAACTTAGCCTCAATATAGACCTACTTACTACTTAGCCTCACTATAGACCTACTTAGCCTCAATATAGACCTACTTAGCCTCAATATAGACCTATTTAGCCTCAATATAGACCTACTTAGCCTCACTATAGACCTACTTAGCCTCACTATAGACCTACTTAGCCTCACTATAGACCTACTTAGCCTCACTACAGACCAACTTAGCCTCAATATAGACCTACTTACTACTTAGCCTCACTATAGACCTACTTAGCCTCAATATAGACCTACTTAGCCTCAATATAGACCAACTTAGCCTCAATACATCTAATACAGACAAATATTTAAGCTATTATACCTTGTTTGACAGAGCTCAATGAGTTTTGTAAAACAAGGTATAATAGAACCAATGTTCAGTTTATCTCCAGAATACAGAAAAGTGCCAAAGCTCTAGTAATTAAATACTCCTATTTACTGAATAATTAACTAGAGACTCAAGTGAGCCTAAAATGCTCACCTGGCTCAAATTGTCCAAAGAGATGAGTGTATCAGAAAGTGATCAGCAGCAAGAGCAATTTTTTGATTTGCTATAACACAACCAAAGGCAACTTTTTGGCCATTCATTTCTGCTGGTCCTAGGAAAGCTTCCTAGTTAGCTCTGTTCTGTGAAGTATTAAACCAGGGACTTGGCTTGAACAATTTGGAATCTCACCCCCCCTAAGGATGCTGCATGCCAAATATCAAAACATTCTGACTGCTGAATCTGAAGATTTTTAAAGAAAAATTCCTCATATTGAACTAAGTTGGACTCCCACAGGGTGCCCAAATATGAACCCAGGGACTTGGCTTCAACAAACCTGAATCCCCCCCCCCCCCCCCCCCCCCCCAAGGATGCTGCATACCAAATATCAAAACATTCCGACTGCTGGATCTGAAGAAGATTTTTAAAGAAAATTCCTCATTTTGAACTAAGTTACAATCTGAGTTCCCATAGTGAGTCCAAATATGGGACTTGGGATGCTGCATAGCAAATATCAAAACATTCTGACTGCTGGATCTGAAGAAGATTTTTAAAGAAAATTCCTCATTTTGAACTAAGTTATAATTCGGGCTCCCACAGTGAGCCCAAATATGAACAAAGGGACTTGGCTTGAACAAACTTGAATCTCATCCCCCTAAGCATGTTGCATACCAAATATCAAAAGATTCTGATTGGTAGATCTGAAGAAGATTTTTTAAGAATATTCCTCATACTACAATAATTTAAACATTTGGGCGCCCATAGAGAGCCCAAATATGGACCCAGGGATTTGATTTCAATAAACCTGTGAAACAATCTTCCAAAGATGTTACATGTGAAATTTGAAAGCTTTTGGAGCAGTGGTTTGTGAGAAAAGCAGTCTTAAATGTTTTTCCCATTACCCATAGTGTTAAAAAATGCTGACTCAGCACCATTTCAAAGTCCCCAAAAAGTACCCCATGATAAAACTGATAGCAGTTTTTTTGGACCATTCCATTCAGTTGGTCCTAAGGAAGCTTCACGCCAAATAAGAATTCTCAGTGCCGTGTAGTTTTGGGAGATATGGTCGTTTTAATTTTTTTTCTATTTTTAGTTCCTGCGGTTCCCATGGGGGTGACAGGAAAAAATTAATTTGCATAAATTAAGTACTTATGAATCAAATTTGGTTCAAATCTGCCCCTCGGTTTGAAACATAGAAATTTGGGACGGGGCGAAAATTCTTGCCCCTCTCATAACAAAGGCAAATATGGCTCCTCAAACTTCTCTTGAACAAATCTGAGGCTACACCTCAAAAGGAAGCTGCACACCAAATACCAAGTCTCTGCTACTGCTGGTTCATGAGAAGAAGATTTTTAAAGAATTTCATCATATTTGGGCATAAGACCACGCCCAAAAAGGGCTTAGACCCCATTTGAACAAAACTAAAACAGAGTACCCCCAAGATGATGTGGCCCATATATGTTTCAATTTGGGGCATCAGTTTGTGAGGAGAAGATTGTTTTGTAAAAACTAACGTACAACAGACGACAGAAGACGGACGACTGACGACAGACGCCAAGTGATGGCAATAGCTGACTTTCAGTCAGGTGACCTAATAAAAATGAAGAAATACTCCAACATGAGACAAATTACATTAGAAGAAGTGCTCGAAGTCCCAACTGCTTCTGCAAGCGTAACTTGGTATGAAATAATGGAGGTGCTTCTAAAATAACAGGATGGAATATAGTAGGGTGAAAAACTGCCCGATGCATTAACCAGATAAAAAAAACCCCCTAAAAGTACATCTGGAATTTGCCATGTTACAATTATGGGAAAAAGTCCATTGTTTGTTACCTTATTAAGCAATTACGTTATGTATCAGGTGAGTCTGCACAATGTTCTATACAACTAAAGATGTCTGTCCAGAGATGAAACTGCCTAGAGACAAAAATCCCTGCAAACCTTTTATCAGGAACCAAAGGCTCTTGCTTAATGCCAAAGGCAGAACCTGATAGGAGCCACATGTGATTGCTCCTCATATGTGCAGGGATCTATGTGTGTTAAGACAAAAATTATAAATTCAAAGTAATTTGTATATTTTTATGTTTACCAATGGCCCAGACAAGCTGGTGCTTAACTCAAAGTTATTGAGGGACAAACACAAATTTTGAACCCAACCCCCCCCCCCCCCTCCCAATCCCCAAAATTTGCTTGCAAAACCCAAAATTAAAAGTCCTATCTGGCCCTCCATACATTTACTCTCTGCACATGCACAGACATCAGAAAGTGACATCATTCATTGTAGAAGAGAGTACTACATAAACATTCAGCGGTGGAGGTATGAGTGCCCATTCATGGGAGGGCCATCTCTGTCTGGGCCACTGGTAAGTATAAAAATATACAAATTATTTAGAATTAATAATATTTTTACACTGTAAACCAATGGCCCAGACTAGCTGAATCGTAAAAAGGTGGAGCGCCTAGGACTTCAGAATTAGTAGATCATCAGAGTTCAAATCCTATAATCCAAGGTGAAAGGAAATTAAAATTATTAGGAATTACATGTATGTCTCTCTATACAGTAATAGAGAAGACATATCATATAAAAGGAGCCCAGTTCAAGTAATTCCGTATACTTAGCATGAAGGCAATGCTAATTGGATGTAATGATTTCCCAATTTTTAAGGCTAGCCCAGACTAAGCCCCCAAAATTAGGATGGCGTATTTGAGAATGAGAGAATATCCCCTGCAAACATATGCCACATACAATAAAACTCCAGCTGTATGTAGGATATAATTAAGGACAAAACAGCTTCCCCCATAGTTACATACCTATCAAGCCCGAGGAGAGGTAAAAAATCCCCCCCCCCCTTTTCTTTTGAAGGAATCTTCAAAATAAAAGAGGGGAGTGCTCAGGAATCAGTAAAAGCGGTACCAAAAAACAATATAAATATTCGTCAAACAGGCACTCAGGTATTAATTATTATTAATAAATGGTGCTTAAAGCCACTTCAGAAGCTAAGGCGACAATCCCGGTAATTTATATTGCCCGCTATATAACATACACCGGAGTCGGCATATGCAAATAGGTCGAAAACCAGAGATATAATATATAACATACACATGTCCAATAGAACTACAATGAATGATCTCTGGAAAGTAAACACACTTCCAAGGTAACCCACAGGTGACCCCATTCAGGCGTATAATAAAATTCCAGTAACAACACTCCCCGCCGTGTACTATCTGATATCTATAACATTATAAAGGTGCGAATACGATAAATTTTACAGTAATTTGTATATTTTTATACTTACCAATGGACCAGACTTAGCTGGTGCTAAAATAAAATATCGGAGGCCAAAACAAAATTTTTGCCTCCCCAATCCCCAAAATTTGCATGCAAAACTGAAAATTAGAAGTCCTATCTGGTCCTCCATACATTTACTCTCTGACGCCAGGAGGTGACCATAATTGGCGCCAACATCACTCTTTGTAAAAGAGAGTATTACATAATAATTCAGTGGGTAGGTATGAGTGCCCACGCATGGGAGGGCCATCCCCATCTGGGCCATTGGTAAGTATAAAAAATATACAAATTACTATAAATTTATCATATTTTTACACAACAACCAATGGCCCAGACTTAGCTGAATCATAAAAAAGTGGAGGGCCTAGGACTTCCGAAAGAGAAGATCAACATAGTTCTAATTCTGCAATCCATGATGAAAGGAAATTAAAATAATTTGGAATTACATGTATGTCTCTCTATACAGTAATAGAGGAGACATATTCTAAATAAGGAGCCCCAATTAAGTTATTCCTTATTGTAAGCATGAAGACAATGCTACTTAGGATGTAACAAGTTCCTAATTTTTTATGGCTAGTCTGAACTAAGCCCCCAAAATTAGGATGGCGTATCTGAGAATGAGTGAAAATCCCTCACAAACATACGCCATACAATAACGCTTCAGCTGTTTGCAGGATATAATTACGGATAAAACAGCTTCCTTCATAGTTACATACTTTTTAAGCCAGAGAAGAGGTAAAAATCACTCACTCCCCTTTCTTTTGAAGGAATCTTCAAAAGAAAGAGGGGAGAGCTTTGGAATCAACAAGAGTGGTACCAAAAACAATATAAATAATCGTCGAACAGGCACTCAGGCATTAATTCATGATTAATACATGATGCTTAATGCCACTTCAGAAGTTAAGGCTATATAAATGTACATGTAATAATATAATGCATGAGAGCATTTATATTTAGCATGTAATCATCTGAATACCAGTTAACTGGTTATACAGCCTGTGAGGTACTCAAGAGTAGCAATTTAATTGTGATGATTTTTAAATAAGCGCTCGTATATAACAAATCAACAAATAATCACAGGAAACTAATCGAACTAAAAAGCGGATGTGCCCATGAGGTCTCCATAGAACACGATCCAAATGCATAGTATGTATGTATTAAATTATATAAGGCTTGTGGGAAGAAAACTATGTCATGCCGGGTAATTGCCTCTAAACACATAGGCAGTGTGTGTGAGTGTGTGTGTGTGTGTGTGTGTGTGTGTGTGGGGGGGGGGAGGGGCTCAAAGTCATATCGAAATCTCCTCACCCGCATTATTTAATCGTTCATGTGCCAGTTATCAAATAATATAGGAACTACGAAGGTTCCCTCACATCTAATCGACTCCATTATGCCATTATTGAAGGAGGACGTGAAGAATAAAACTTCCCCTGAAAGAAGGCCGTCTCATGGAGGAAGCTTCTGGAGAGCGTCCCATAACAGACACTTGAGAATACTGATCCAAAGTTTCTGTAACAACAGAGGTGCTACTAGTACGATTCACAACGAGACTGTTTAATCTTGAACGTAATCTATTGAATCAAATGAATAGGAGGATATGCGTATCCTATCATTCATTCCCATGAATTCTGCATAGCATCTACTGCATGCGCTCAATGGTTTGGGCATGGCAACACAAAAGATGGTAACTAATTGTTCCGGTGCGTCGCAAACTAAACTATCATGGGGCGATCCCACTCGTAGCAAAACTGTCCAAATACTCGATTGTTGAATGCCGGATATACCAGGACATGAAAAAACAGATCCTTAGATCTATGCTTGTAGCATAGTCGATCACTCGAACGCTCGCTTCTACTGACTAAATGATAACCATAAATAAACTTCTAGAGCTTTGATAAACTTGTTATCCAGCTCCAGTCTATTATTGGTCGGAACCAACTCTATGGCTTTGGTACGAGTAACTGGTGACTGTAGAATCCTAGAGAATCTTGTTCTCGACAACCTCTATTACTTTCATTGTCAAGAGAACCTTTACCTCCGATTGGAGAGACTCTTATGCATTGTCCATCACAGTTGTGATTCTCTAGGAAAGATAGCCATAGGCCATCCGAGACCACACTTCTCACCTACTGGTCTTCCATAATAGTTATCCTGTCTGATGCGAATCTTGATAACCATCCATCAACTGCTAAGCAATAGAGGTCCTAACCCTCACCTGAAGTACCTGCGAGGCCTACGGAAGGAGAAACAACTATGTCTCCTTCGGAAGAGCCTCAAGCCAACGGCTTAGGGGTGTCTGACCGGTAGCCTCAATCAGACCTAAGCTCCCTATCCGAGTCGCTGTATGACGATCCCTAGAGTAATTATAGGAGGGTTACCTATACCCTCGCGAGGAGTTCTTTTTAGACGACTTTCTGTTTAGGACGTCCTCCTTTAGTTCTTTCTGCTATTGTGGGTCGATTGGACAGTGAGTTTAAATTCGCTCTGAATGAAGAAATGCCATCTCAATTATGTCCGAGTGAATTGTGAATGACAAAGGTAAGGCCATAACTAGGTCCTTAGCCTGCTCATTCAAACGCAGAGGAACTCTCAATACATCTTCCCTGTTTTCCGTTAATCGGTAAAATTACGTAAGATGATGACAAGAAACCACCTTACTTCTTTCCACTGGAAAGTTGAATATGGCGTTGTCTAAAAGGACAAAGGCCTGCGACACCTGTCTATACTTAACCGGAAAAGACATTTTCTCCTCTTTTTCCAGATGAAGTCAGCGTCCAACAATGCTAGCGGTTTCTAGCAAGTCATCGCAGAATTCTGATTCACTGGAACAAATTCAGGATAGTGTTGGTGGATTAAATCCATCGCAACCATGTGTTGTTCCGAAAGGGAAGGGTAATCCCCCTCCATATCCCTTTCATCATTTGTCTGAATCAGTTGAAAATCATGGTCAGCGGCATCTGAACGTGCAAATGACTGAACTGACCCAGCAGCATCCGATAGCTCAGGTTTTGAGACTGCCATCAGCTGCTTCTGCACTTGCTGAGATGCTGCGATGAGCTGCGCAATTTGTGACAGCAAATCCGTTACAGAGGCCTGAGGAGCGGCGGTCTTTTATTCTGGCTGCCGGCTGCTCCCGGGACAGTGTGTCTGAGATGGCTCTTTTCTCCGGACGTCCCGATATATGAGGCCTTGTCTTAGCTACTGAATAGTGCTACTTTTGAGTGATCGCAGCATTCTGATTCTCAGGAACGAACTCAGGGAAGCATTGATGCATTAGATCCATCACCATCCTGTGTTGTTCCGAAAGGGAAGGGTAATTCTTCTCCAAATCCCTTTCACCATCCGACTGAATCAAATTATACTCACGGTCATCGGCAACTGAACGTGCAGATGACTGGACCGACCCAGCACCATCCGACAGCTCAGTTTCTGAGGCTGCTGTCGGCTGCTTCTGCACTTGCTGGGATGCTGCGATGAGCTGCGCAATCTGCGACAGCAAGTCCGTTATGGAGGCCTGAGGAGCAGCGGTCTTCTGTTGCTTGGCCGCCGACTGCTCCTGGGACAGTGTGTCCGAGATGGCTCTTTTCTGCAGACGTCCCGATGAATGAGGCCTCATCTCCTTGGCTACTGTATGGTGTGACTTCTCTGATGAAGAGTGACCTTCTTGGTGATGCAGGCTGGATATCAGAAGTCACATAGCCAAGGTGCAGTCGTGTGTGCTTGGTAGACGCTGAAGAAGAAGCCGTAACTGTAACCAACCCCGGCTGTGAACTAAACGCAACGTCCCGGACGGGAGGCATGGATGTATGCTCTGACTGACACAAGTTCCGAACCACAACATCTGGACGCAGATGTTGTTATGAAAAAGAGAGGGGGCTCTCTCCCTCGTGGTCCTTCAGACCTCGCCGAGCTTCCTGCTGAACTTGCCGGCTTCTTCCTCTCCATCATTGCAGGGTGAGCCTGTTATTATTTTATAGTGCTCACTCTACCCTTTCTACTCTCCTCGACCGCAATGGACAAACCCGGCATCATGGTACCCTCGGATGGTGTAATCGCTTCACTGGTTGAGCTAGCTGGCAACAGGGAGCTGAAACCATGCTGCGGTTTATTGCCCTGTCTAATATTCATGAGCACTTTAGTCGATGGCTCTCATTGACCATCTAAATGCGACAACGTCAGCACACTCTACGACGGCGTCACGTAAACATCACCATGTTCTTGTTCCTCTGTAAACAGAAACTAAAAAACTAGAGTGACTTTTTGGCGAGAGGACCGGCAGCGGTCTCTCACCGCAAGAGGGCCGGCAGTGGCCCCTCACTAACAACGTACCGTGACACCCGTCTCCAACGTTTGTCATCCAATGCGACACATGTTGAGCAAGAATTAGTGGGAATATATCGACTACAAGCAAGGCAACCAACATGTAAATCAGACTTCCTCGCCTTGCTTATTGAGCAATATGCTTTCATAATGAAGCAAACTATGTCAATCGTACTCCCACCAATTCCACATTAACTAATATAAAAGGGAACGAAGTGCCCAAATGTATCCCGATAGATCCTAAGTGTGGACAAAAATTATTTTTCTATCCAAAAATTAACTGCTACACTACCGGAATATTTATTGTAGCTTACAACAGACCTACCATATAATAAATAGGAAAGTATGTACATAAAAAGAGCGTTGTTAATGGAAACAACATCAGAATGAAAACCAGAAACGAGACCTCAGGCAACACGGCCCGAAGTCAGTAACAGATTTTTGAACTATCCGATGTAAGGCTAGATCTTCATCAGAAGAAAAAATGATACATTGGATGTATGATGCATGACCAAAATGCCTAAACACCCCAAGGGTGAGGACATAACCCTGGGGATATACAGAATAAACATTCTGTGTAACACGTTAAACTCCCAAGAAATTTTATAAATAAAAATGTCTTGTCATGCCCACAATCACTGTAATTTCAAATCTGTAATGGAGAGAGCATCTCAGAGACTTGATTAACAGCTTTGTGTAGCCTGTACCAACAGTACAATTTGCAAATCAATTAGATAGCAAATAATTTATTGAGACAGTAAACACTTTACATAAATACCAAATGAATGTACAGGTGTGATAGAAGAGGTGTGTGCTACATTCTGACAGATCATTAGTTCCATAACTATTATTCATTCTGATGAATGTTCCTATACTATTCCAAAAAAGTAGGGGCAATTAATACTAGATGGTGTCACTTGTGTGCAAAGCACACTATAGTGTATCCCCGCATTTGTATCCTTGACTTTGAGTGGCACAGGTGACACAGCTTCGTGCGCACCTACAGACTCCACTGCAACATTTGGGCATGGTTTTAGCGTTTCAAATTACATACATGTACCCTGGGAGCCTTTCGCTGGAAACGGTCTAAGAAAACATGAAAGTGGCAACGGTGGCACCCCAAAAATCCGAAACCTTCGTGCACATCTACAGACCCTGCTGCAACTTTGAGCATAGTTTTAGCATTTCAAATTACATACTCTGGGAGCTTTTCGCCGGAAATGATCTAAGAAAACACCAAAGAAAAACGGTGGCACTGCCACGTGGCATCTGAAAAATCTGAAACCTGTGTACGCATCTACAGCCTTACTGCAACATTTAAGCATGCGTTTAGCATTTCGAATTACATACCCTAGGAGCCTTTCGCCAGAAACGGTCTAAGAAAACACAAAAGTGGCAACGGTGACACAGCCACTTAGCACCCAAAAAATCCAAAACCTTCCTACGCATTTACAGACTCTACTGCAACATCTCAGCATGGTTTTAGCGTTTTGAATTACATACTCTAGGAGCCTTTCGCCGGAAACGGTCTAAGAAAACACGAAAGTGGCAATGGTGGCACAGCCACGTGGCACCTGAAAAATCCGAAATCTTTGTGCACATCTACAGACCCTACTGCAACATTTGAGCATGGTTTTACCATTTCGAAATACATACTGTAGGAGCCTTTCGCCGGAAATGGTCTAAGAGAACATGAAAGAGGCAACGGTAGCACAGCCACGTGGCACCCCAGAAATCCAAAACCTTCGTGCGCATCTACAGACCCTACTGCAACATTTGAGCATGGTTTTAGGATTTTGCCGGAAACGGTCTAAGAAAACATGAAAGTGGCAACAGCACAGCCACTAGGCAGCTGAAAAATCTGAAACCTTCGTGCACATCTACAGACCCCACTGCAACATTTGAGCATGGTTTTAGCATTTCGAATTACATACCCTAGGAGCTTTTCGCCGGAAACGGTCTAAAAAAACACGAAAGTGGCAATGGTGGCGCAGCCACATGGCAGCTGAAAAATCCGAAACCTTCGTGCGCATCTACAGACCCTACTGCAACATTTGAGCATGGTTTTAGCATTTCAAATTACATACCCTAGGAGCCTTTCGCCGGAAACGGTCTAAGAAAACACGAAAGTGGCAATGATGGCGCAGCCACGTGGCAGCTGAAAAATCCGAAACCTTTGTGCACATCTACAGACCCCACTGCAACATTTGAGCATGGTTTTAGCGTTTCAAATTACATACCCTAGGAGCCTTTCGTTGGAAACGGTCTAAGAAAACACAAAAGTGGCAACGGTGGCACAGCCACGTGGCACCTGAAAAATCCGAAACCTTCGTGCGCATCTACAGACCCCACTGCAACATTTGAGCATGGTTTTAGCATTTCGAATTACATACCCTAGGAGCCTTTCGCCAGAAACGGTCTAAGAAAACACAAAAGTGGCAACGGTGGCACAGCCACGTGGCACCCGAAAAATCCGAAACCTTCGTACACATCTACAGACCCCACTGCAACATTTGAGCATGGTTTTAGCATTTCGAATTACATACCCTAGGAGCCTTTCGCCGGAAACGGTCTAAAAAAACACAAAAGTGGCAACGGTGGCACAGCCACGTGGCACCCGAAAAATCGGAAACCTTCGTGCGCATCTACAGACCCTACTGCAACATTTGAGCATGGTTTTAGCATTTCAAATTACATACCCTAGGAGCCTTTCGCCGGAAACGGTCTAAGAAAACACGAAAGTGGCAATGATGGCGCAGCCACGTGGCAGCTGAAAAATCCGAAACCTTTGTGCACATCTACAGACCCCACTGCAACATTTGAGCATGGTTTTAGCGTTTCGAATTACATACCCTAGGAGCCTTTCACCGGAAACTGTCTAAGAAAACACAAAAGTGGCAATGGTGGCACAGCCACGTGGCACCTGGAAAATCCGAAACCTTCGTGCGCATCTACAGACCGCACTGCAACATGTGAGCATGGTTTTAGCATTTCGAATTACATACCCTAGGAGCCTTTCGCCAGAAACGGTCTAAGAAAACACAAAAGTGGCAACGGTGGCACAGCCACGTGGCACCCGAAAAATCCGAAACCTTTGTGCGCATCTATAGTCCCTACTGCAAGATATGAGCATGGTTTTAGCATTTCGAATTACATTCCCTACGAGCCTTTCGCCGGAAACGATCTAAGAAAACACGAAAGTGGCTATGATGGCACAGCCACGTGGCACCCGAAAAATCCGAAACCTTCGTGCACATCTATTGACCCTACTGCAACATCTGAGCATGGATTTAGCATTTCGAATTACATATCCTACGAGCCATTTGCCGGAAACGGTCTAAGAAAACACAAAAGTGGCTACGGTGGCACAGTCACGTGGCACCCGAAAAATCCGAAACCTTCCTACATATCTACAGATCATTTAGCAACACCCTAGTGTAATTTTAGAACTTCGAATTACATAGGTTGGGACTATTCAGCAAAAAAGTGAAAAAATAACGCATTTTTTAAGTGGCTCCACAGAAGCCACCTGGTGGCACAAAAATTTAAAAGTTGTATTTTTGGGTTGCACAGACCCTATCGAACAACTGTAGAAAGTTACAGCGTTTCGAATTACAAAACCGGACGTACGTACGTACGGACGGAGATCATGACAATATCCCCGCATTTTTTAAAATGCGGGGATAAAAAATTTCAATAAAACAAGCCAAAAAGGTTTGGGAGTTTAACTGGGGGGATGAAGGGAGGGTAGGGAAGGAATAATTAACAAACAGTGGAAAAATCATTATCAACAATGATGACGTCAGGCCCATGTCCCGTTTGTTGTTATCTGACAGAGGACCAAACAAAGAATGAAGTTGGCACCAATTCCGGTCACTTCCTGGCGTCTGCGCAGGCGCAGAGAATAAATGTATGGAGGACCAGATAGGACTTCTAATTTTCGGTTTTGCATGAAAATTTTGGGGATTGGGGGGGGGGCAAAATTTGTGTTTGGCCCTCGATATTTTGGAGTTAGCACCAGCTAAGTCTGGGCCATTGGTTGTTGTGTAAAAAGATACAAGAGTGTAAACAAGGTGCATTCGACTGAGTACCAACATTAAAAGAAACCTGGATCTAGAAATGGAAGTAGGTATGATAAACAGGCTCGACACGGACCGCCCCCAAAATAATTCATAATTTCAAAGGTCCATAACATACAATAATGCGTCTGCCTAATAATAAATTATTATGCACGTGCAATTTATTTATGATGAATTATGCGCTCATATATGACATATAGACGAACAATCACAGGAAACCAACCAACTAAAAAGTGGATGTTCCCATGAAGTAGCCATAGAACATCACCCATTGCGGGAAGAAAACTGTTTTGCCCAGTAATCGCCTCTAAATACATTGGCAGTGGGGGGAACCCTCCTCACCTGCATTACTTAATTGTTGTTGTGTAAGTCATAAAATAATATAGGAACCGCAATGGTTCCCTCATGTCTAACCGACTCCATTATGCCACTATGGGCGGAGAAGGATGTGAAGAACAAAAACTTCCCCTGATAAAGAAGGTCCTCTCGTGGAGAAAGCTTCTGGGGAACGTCCCATACCAGACACTTGAGAAGACTGATCCAAGGTTTCTGTGACAACAGAGGTGCTACTAGTAGGATTCACAACAAGACTGTTTGATCTTAAACATAATCAAGTGAATTGGAGGATACATGTATCCTATCATTCATCCCCATGAGATCGGCAGAGCGACTACTGCATACGCTCAATAGTCTGGGCATGGCGACACAAATGATGGTAACTGACTGTTCCGGTGCGTCGCAAACAGATCTATCATGGGCCGATCCCTTTGATAGCAAATGTGCCCAAATACTCGCTTGTTGCAACAGGCAACCTTTCCGAGAGAGCGAGTCTGCTAGTACGTTCAGACGATTCGGTATATGATGGATAGAAAGATGAACATGATGATTCATGACATATAGGAAAATCTTCTCCGTTAGTTGGCACAACAGAAATGAATGGGAGCCGTCCTGGTTCCCGATGAACGCTACAACTGTCGAGTTGTCCGACCAAATTTGAACATGGACGTCCGTTATTATGTGAATCCAATGTTGTAGCGCTAGATATATTGACATCATCTCTTTGATGTTTATGTGTTTCTCCTGGAACCAAGAGTCCCAAAGACCCTGACACTTCCAGACTGCGGGACTGAGAGTCGCGCCTCAACCCGCCTGACTCACATCCGTCATAATCGTGAAAGCCAGATCCAGCAGCTGCAGCAGAACTCCCCGAGTTAACAACTGAATATCTGCCCAAATCTGAACCCTTGTTTTACTAGGTCCATTAAAACAATACTGGTTCAAGCAAAAGCATCTTCACACTCCAGTTCTGAGTAAAGAATATCTGGAGAGGACGTGTGTGCAAGCGGACTATCGGAATGAGATCCACAGCCGCTCTGCACAGCTCCAACAGTCACATGAATTCCCTCATTATTAATGCGTCTGAGTGTAGACAAAAGCGAGCATAACAACTGACTAATTTTGCTATGGGTAACGGCAGACGAACCAGATTGTTGTGAGTCTCAAAGCTCATTCTCAAGTCAATAGAGGACTTGTACAGAGCTAGATCTGACCTTTTCTCATTTATGATGAAACCGAGACGTCGGAGTAATAGAAGCAGACTCTGAACATCGTTCTGAAGAATAATTCTGTTGCCGTATCCCTGTAGAAGGTCATTCAAGTAAGCCGATGTTGCGGCAGATGAATGAGCTCGTAAGTAAGACATTACCGAGTTTATTATTCGAGTGAAACGTTCAGGGGGCCAGATTCAGACCAAGGCATATTGTTCTGAACTGATACACCCTCCCTTGTATGGCGAACTGCAGGTACGTTTAGAATGCAGGATGTACCAGGACATGAAAGTATGCATCCTTAGATCTATGCTTGCCGTATAGTCGATCACTCGAATGCTTGCTTTTACCGACAGGATGATTTCCATAAATAAATTTTTGGAGCCATGATAAGTCCATTGCATCTGCGTGAACAGACGACTGGACTGATCCAGCAGCATCCGACAGCTCAGAATCTGAGTCTGAGGGAGGCTGCATCTGTACTTGCTGGGATGCTGCGATTAGCTGCGCAATCTGCGACAGCAAGTCCATCATCGAGGCCTGAGGAGCAGTGCATTTCCGTTCCTTAGCCGCATGCTGCTCCTGGGACGGTGTGTCGGAAACTGATCCTTTCTCCGACAGTCCCGATGATCAAGGCCTCGTCTCCCTAGCTACCGGATGGTCCGACTTCACTGGTGAAGACTGGTTCCTTCTTCGTGCTGCAGGCTGGATATCCGAAGTCAGGTAGCTAGGATGCGGTCGTCTGTGCTTAAATTATGTAGCGGAGGAAGCTGTGACTGAAGCCGACCCCGGCTGCAGACTAGACAGAGATTTCCAACCAGAAAACTTCATTTTGGCCTTGTGAAACGTAGTAGAGGAAGCCTTGACTGAAGCCGACCCCGGCTGCAGACTAAACAGAGCGTTCTGAGTGGAGGGCGAACATACGCTCTGGCTTGTGCAAGTTTCTCAAAATAACATCTGACCCCAGACGTTGCTGTATTAGAGAGGGGGCCTCTCCCGGTCGCGGTCTATCAGACCTCGCCGAGTACAAGAACTTGCAGACTTCCTCCCTATTTCATCGTCGAGAGGGGGCCTCTCCCGGTCGCGGTCTATCAGACCTCGCCGAGTACAAGAACTTGCAGACTTCCTCCCTATTTCATCGTCGCTGGGTGAGCTATTTATATTATAGTGCTCGCTTTACCCAATCTGCCTCTTAGACCGCAACAGACTTACCTGGCATCACGGCACCCACGGACAGAGTACTGCTTCACCGGTCGAGCTAGCTGCTTGCAAGAGATTAAAACCTTTAACCAAAGGTCCTAACTCTTGCAATAATGAGCACCGCAGCTAGCTCTATATGCTCCATGGAGCACAACGACGGTAGCAAACTTGGATGGGTGTCAGAATACCATCACCATGTTCATGTTCCTCTGAAACAGAAACTGACAGAATGAATTAAAATGCAGTAAGAGGCTCTGATCCTCAGAACCTCACCGCCAACAATGTACCGCGACACCCGACTCAAACATCAGTCATCCCAGTGCAACACGAGAATGACAAGAGTCCGCAGGAGTGTATCAACTAAATTCATTATCAGTCCTCCAAACTCCACAACAATATATAGAGGATATTCACGAAAATTTGATGAATACCGAAAATATCTCGTGAGTGGCTACAAAGAAATATGAGGATCTTCACGAGCGACGCAGTCGCGAGTGAAGATCCTCATATTTCTTGTAGCCACGAACGAGATATTTTCGGTATTCATCAAATTTTCGTGAATTTTCTTTTTATTTAATGCTCTACGACTACAAACTCTCCAATTTGTGGCCTTTATTTGCCATTAAGGCGCAAAATTTATGTGCCGAACCGGCGTCCATACAAAAATTACAACAACCAAACTCCAACCATTGGAATGTGTGAATATCCGCACAAAAAGTAGTCCCGTCTTATTTCTCCCCTAACTTTACGATTTACCAAGGCTGGCGAATTGAAATAATCGCAATGTGTTTCGAAGAAATAGAACAATAACAAAAAACACCACTTTCTTATTTTCAATAACAAGACACGTCATTTTATTTTTTTTGAACTCAATGCACTGAAGACGTGTGAAGTTGAACTGAAGAAATTTGAAAGTGATTTCAGCTTTTCGCTGGAAGGTGAATGAGAAAGTCAAACTTTGAAGCCGCTGATTTAATGAATTGATTTAGTCACTGTCACTATCAATTATTCGAATTCGTTTGTATTTGGGACTCTGGAATTCATTATTGATGTGCTGACTCGTTTAAAGTACATGTGATTCGTCATCCGAACCTACGATGAAATATCGATTTCTAAATATCATTTTGATATTTCGTTTTGCCGACCGACAGGGGAACATGACTTAATTTTTCAGCGTGAATTGATGCCTGAGCATTAAATAAATATATATATATATATATATATATATATATATATATATATATATATATATATATATATATATATATATATATATATATATAACTGAGATACATGAATAATAGCAATCATAATTAAATTCAAAATATTTTTTGTAAACAAAAAAAGGGAACATGAAGAGCCCAAGGGCATCCCAATAGAGCCTAAGTGTGTACAAAATTCAAAATTTTTTTAGCCACACTACTGGAATAATAATCCATGTATCCTACAGTATATTACAGTAATATAATATAAAAAACTACCTATATATGAGGATGTTGATAATGTAAACAACGTCAATGTAAACAAGACATCAGACACACAAAAAGGCCCAAAATCAGAACCAATTGAAATGCTATCAAATGCAAAGCTAGATCTTCATATGAAGAAAAAACAATACATCAGATAGAAGATGCAAGTCTAAACGGCCTAACACCCCTAGGGTGAGGACGTTACCCTGGGGAAGAAACAGAATAATATTTAGTAATAAATGTTAAACTCCCAAGAAATTTAATAAAAAATTTCAATAAAAAATAGCCAAAAAGCTTGAGTTTAACAGGAATGGTTCATGGAATGATAGGGAAGAAATACTTAACAAAACAGTGGAATAATCATTTTCAAAAATGATGTCAGGCATATGTCCCGAAATTGGAAAACATAAAATAATTTTATAAATATTATAAAGTTACAGCCCTAAACGTCCAAAACCACTGTTGAACACTTCCTTCATCCAATAACAGCCTTGTATCCACCAATTCTTGCATTGATTTGTGTCTGGCATCCTCAAAAAAGGAGATTTTAAAGCACAGATGTCATTTCATTGTTGATGACTTTTAGGGCCAAACAAAGAATGATGTTGGTGCCAGTTCCGGTCACTTCCTGACGACTCTGCATGCGCGGAGAGTAAATGTATGAAGGGGCAGATAGGACTTTTAATTTTCAGTTTTGCAAGCAAATTTGGGGGATTGGGGGGGTTCAAATTTGTGTTTGGCCCTTAATAACTTTGAGTTAAGCACCAACTAGTCTGGGCCATTGGTTTTCAGTGTAAAAATGTAAATATTTAACTAATGAGATAACTAATACTATGATAATCACCCATTGGCTTGTATACCAGTTCCAGTAACAGTTCTCTTACTTTTGTGTATTTTGCAGTTATGTCACCAGCTTCACTTAAAGGACAATCATAATCTAAAAAATAAACCCAATAAACTCTAATCAATCATATCTAACATATTCACTATGGTTTCAGTTTTTCAGAGGGCAATGGTGATGCAGACGAAACCAGTTAACTTGAAGTTCGTGGAACCGCCAGTGAACTTCGAGTTATCTAGGTTTCAAGTTATTCAGATTTGGGTAATTCGATGATTTTGACCAGCGAAAGGAAATAGGACATTATTACATTGTTTAGATGTTCAGCATATACACATGCTTTGAACATTTATTTCATTTTTCAGTCTTTCTAAATTGTTTCTGCACAAAACAGATTTTGGAGATGTTTATCTGATTTGTATAAACCCTTTACCTATCATGAAAAAAAGCAGACGACACTTGCAAACAAAATTCTTGAATAACTAAATTTTTTTATTTTTTGTCTCAAAAACATAGGCTATGACCTCTCTTTGGAACAAGCTCGTCGAGCTTGTTCCAAAGAGGGGTCATAACTGATGTTTTTGAGACAAAAAATTAAAAAAATAATGAAAATTGGAAATTTTTGTGAATAGCGCTGGCCGGCTTTGGCCCTTACATTGGATAAAGGGTTAAAGTATAAAAAAAAAAGAATGAACAGAACAAGGAATGCTGCATACAAATATATAACAAGAAGCAGATCAGCTTGAATATGGACGCTAAATACCGAGTTAACAAAGGACTGAACATTATAAACTGAGATAACATGAAAAATAGCAGGGGAAATAAGTTGTGGGATAATTGAAAGAAAGTTAAAAAATTTATAGTAATTTATATATTTTTTATACTTACCAATGACCCAGACATAGCTGGTGCTAACTCTTAAAATATAGGGCCAAACACAAATTTTGCCCCCCAATCCCCAAAATTTGCATCTAAAACTAAAGAAAACATGTCCTGAAAGGCCCTCCACACTTCGCCCCTACTGCGCATGCGCAGTGTCAAGGACATTCCGAAATTGGCGCCATTAATCATTCTAATAACCAGTGCCTGGTAAGCGCTATGTACTCAGCGGGGAGGCAAGAGTTCCCAACTCCTGGGAGGGCCATCCCCGTCTGGGTCATTGGTAAGTATAAAAAATATATAAATTACTATAAATTTTTTAACATTTTTATACTGTACCAATGACCCAGACATAGCTGAATAGTAAAAAAGGCTGGAGGGCCAAGGACATAGAGCAAAATGGAATACGCTCAATAAAATAAAATAGAGTCATCCCCTGTAGGGAAAAGAAGTAATAGGCCTTACATGTATCTTTCTTATTTATGATAAAATAGAAAGATACAACACCTTCCAAAAATTGAGCTTCATACATCCATGTACTCTATTAATATCCAATATAATCCTTATACTAATAATTTTTTAAAGTAAGCCAATAATAAAGTAAGTCTAGAGAATAGAGACTCTTATACTCCTAAAAGTGTCTGAGAATTGCATAATCATGTCCGTTGACATATGCAATATTCAAAAGCTATACTTTAAAAACTAAGACTTGAATGAATTTTATAAACTTAAACTTCTCACTAAACAACCATCCCAATAACAGCTCAGAATTACTAACTCCGGAGGAGGTATCCCCTTGTTTTCATAGTAAAAACAGGTGACCCAAGGGAACACCCTCCCCCCCCCCCTTTTTCTTGCCCTGGGTCAAATAGCCCAGAGCGAAGAGGGCAGCCGAACGGAGACACTGCCGAAACAGACAGCCTACCTAGCTATAGTAGCAACTGTTAAGAGAATGACATTCTGAGCAGTAGATAATAGACCTAACAAAAGAGGCCTCAAGAAATTGACTCGATATTTCTAAGATAAAATTCATGAATGTGGATGGCTGAGCGCAATGAGCGGCCTTCAAAAATCTATAATAGCGACACTATTAAAGTAAGCCCAAGAAGTAGAAGAACTCTTACTTCATGAGCCGAAATCTTAAGCACAACTGCTAAGTCAATGATATACCATAAGCAGTACGCTAGTTAATAGAATCCATTAACAATAAAATGGAGCGTAACGTCCTTCTACTAGACATCAAAGACAGAAGAAGCTTACGCCCTTGTAATAAACAGATATCTATTTATAAATACATAAACTGTACCCGGAAAGAGTAAAGGCCTATGCCCATACGAAGACGGAAGGACCTTAAAATAATAGGTTCCGGATAATAGGAGCCTAACTCTTATGCAACAATCCAACCTAAATAGTAACGGAAGTATTGATTCCGAAACTATGAAAGTGAAAATCATCCATCGATAGTGCATGAAACTCACTGACTCTACAGTAAAAGAGAAACCAAAAGAATTACTGTCTAAAAGGTCAGAATTTGAAAACTACTGTTTCCAGAGGCTCAAATGATTACTTAGCTAAATAAGAACCGAAGTTAAAATCCGTATAGGAATTTAATCTAAAGATTCTAAGTCTATTTATCAAAAAGTTACTAACTGACTTAGATAAAGAGACAAAAGACTCAATTGTAAACTATCGTAGAGTGCATAGGTATGAGGTAACATAAACCTATAACCTAAATAATAACAGGCTGCAGTAGATCTTGTGAAACAAGTATACTAAAAAATAGCAATGAGTAGTATGGAGGGATCAACAATATGAACATAATGATCCCTACACCACGACGGAAGAGCCTCCACTTTAGTCGCATAGAATAGCGAAGAAGAGGATCTCCTATAGTAAGAAATCGCGTCCAAAGCTCGTCCAGTACAGTGCTTACAATGCAATACGGACCACACAACGGAATACATGAAGGTTGCGACCTTGCTGGTTGTGATAAAGATGACACGATTTACCCAGTGAAAAAAGATCCTCACATAGAGGAAGATTTCACGTTAAGATCCACAGTAGATAAGAGAGTAAATTACTCATGATCTCTGTGAAGATAGAGATGCTATCAACAGAAATGTATTGTGGTTGTTTATCTTAGCAATACCTGCTAAAACAACAGCGCCGGAGGATATGCGTATCCTATCATTCTGTCCTATAGATCAATAGAGCGTTAACAGTATTAGCTCAGAGATCTGGACAAGCCAACACATACGTCTGCAATTGATTAGCAAGCTGTGTCATAAATAAAACATCATTGGGCGCTCCCATAGATAGCAAATCTGATTGAATACTTGTTTGTTGAGAGTCCATTCTGACAGCAACAAGCGACCCGTAAGAGAACGGGAGTCCGATAAAACAATCAGACAACCCAGAATATGACGGACCAAAACTGAACTTGGTGTACTATAACCAACAGACGGATTCTTTCCATTAAATTGAATAACGGAAACGAAAGAGTGCCTCCCTGGTTCCGGAGATACGCCACTACTGTCGAATTAAAGGACAGGAATTTGGGCATGCGTTTCTGAATAATGTTCATGCAATGACATAAAGCAAGCCTAAAAAACATTATTCCGCGGAAGTTAAACTGATAGCTAAAAGACTGCGGAACCCAAAGACCCTGGCACTTCGAATCCGTAGGGATCAGTATATATCCCAATCTGTTTGACTGGCAACCGTCATAACAGCCACACTCGGGTCCGGCAACTGCGGCGGCACTCTCTGAGTCAACCACCGAATGTTTGCCCCAGTCTGAATCTCTTGTAACACTAGATAGACAAGAGAATGTATAAATCGAGCAATTCATGGATTGCCGGAAAGTTGCCGTCGAAGAGAAGCTCCTCCGAGAACGAAGCGACTCTGAGAGAGTTCTTAACCTTACTATCCACGCGTGTGGATGTAGCTAGGGCTGCGTCACGTCTAACCAACTCCAATCAGCCACTGAAGGGCGGAGTTATACGTGAACAAACTACTGCCCTCAAAAGAAATTACATTGAGAATAATATCCCGTAAATCTTTTCTTGAAGACGTAATGATAACACCTCAGTAAGGCGGATTACATATAATAAAGCGTCTAAGTTAAGTCTACTATACATAATGTCGTTCCCAACATTGAAATTGGAAAAGACATAAACGGCGAAAAAAGAATATATGCAGTCTTTAATCACACCGTCTAGACGCATACGAACTCTCGGTATGCCCTGCTCTGCCAAAATAAACTATTTGTAAAAATGATAAAATGGCAGAAATGAGCCACGCGGACAAGAAACTAAACTATCATGCTTAGTAGCAGGCTTGTATATATATATAAATATATAGCGTCGAAAAATAAAACACATGTTGTAATGACAATATTGGACTGCGTCGGTAAGTCAGGGACAATGTCCCTGTACCGATCGAAAAATCCGAGTCCAATGACGCTATAAGTCTCTTATCCAAGATCGCAGCAATGAAGTCCGAAAAATAATCACTGGAAGAAATGCCAGAAGATATGAAAGGCATCTTCCGATACTACTAAAGGGAAAACTCGAAATCTTTCGAATCCCTTTCGCCATCCTGTCGGACCCTATAAAGCGTTCGGTCGTCCGTAGCTGATGCAACCGCGGACCGCACCGACCCAGCGCCGTCGGATAATTCCTAATTCGACCGAGAAACTGTCAATTGCTGGGATGCTGCGAAACAACTGTGCTAACTCGGATAGCACGTCCGTCACTGAGGCCTGAGGAGAAGCGGTCTTACGATGGATTGCCGCAGGAAGCTCCGAGATCGTTACCCCGTGCATACTTCCAATATGCGAGCGAACGGAGTGTATAGGCCTCGTGTCCCTTGGCTACCAGATGGCGCGACCTATTCGCCGTGGAATCACTGAATGCCGAAACTGATCAGATACTCGAGGTCACGTAGCCAATGTGCGGTCGTGTGCCCTGCTGTGAGGATGAGGAAGCATTAAAGACAGTCTCTCGGACTGTCAATATAACAGAGCGTCCCGAGCAACGGACATATGCTCCGAATGTAAAATATCTGAACCACAACATGCGGTCCCCTATGTTGTTGGCTTCCTCCGATCTGTCCTCAATCTGCCGTCACTGGGTGAGTACTAAAGTAATTAAAGTGCTCGCATCACCCAAATCTCCTTCCTAGACCGCAACGGACGAACCCGGCAGCCGAACCATTCGATGAATGTACGCTACACCGGGTGAGCTAGCGAATGTCACTCCGTAAGCGATAGACATATTCCATGAGCACTTATTGCCGCTAACTCTTCATTAACTATGACGACAGAGGCACACTTTTGAAAGACATCTCCATAACTCTTCGAACAAGAAACCAGAAATGCTTGGATAGCAAGCATAAAATAATAATATATATAGCGTCGTTCAATAATTCGAAAGTTTGTGTGACATTATTGGACTATGTCGGAACTGAGGGACGATGTCCCTGAACCGAACCAAAAATTTCTAAGTCCACCGACGCTATCAGTTTCTTATCCGGCATCGCAGCATATGTTGTTCCGAAAGGGAAAGCTTGAAATCCTCCGAATCCCTTTCGGTATCCCGTCGGACCGGATGAAACTATCGGACGTCCGTACCCGCTTCCGCGGAGCGTCCCGACCCAGCATCGTCGGATAAAATATATGCGACAGATTCAGTTGATGCTGGGATGCTGCGATAAACTGTGCTATTAAGGAAAGCACGTCCGTTCCCGAGGCCTGTGCAGTAGCGGACTTACGATGCATTGCCGCTGGAAGCTCCGTGTACGTTGACTCCCGCACACTTCCTATGCGAACGTCCGGAGTCTGCAGGCCTCGAGTCCCCGGCTACCGACCCAGCGCTGTCGGATAATTCTCGATCCGACACCGTTTCTGTCGGCTGCTGGGATGCTGCGATAAGCTGTGCTATGTGCACAAAAATGTCCGGCGTCGAGACCTGCGGAGGCGCAGTCTATCGCTGCTTCGCCGAGGGCAGCTCCGCATCAGATGGCTCCCGCATACTTTTCCTATGCGAACGTCCGGAGTCCATCGGTCTCGAATCCCTGGCTGCCGGACGGTGTGACCTGGTCGCCGAAGAATCCTTGATCGGCGAAGCTGGTAATATATCGGCGGTCACGCAGCCAAGGTGCGGTCGTGTGCGCTGACGAGAAGAGGAAGCCTTAGCAGTCTCAGCGGACTGCCTATACAACGGAGCGTCCCGAGCGACGGACGTATGCTCCGCTAGTGACACATTTGTACCACAACATCTGGGGCCAGATGTTGTTGAACGAGAGAGGGGCCTCTCTCGCTTGCCGTCCGGATGGACCGGAACGAGCTATGAACCGGACAAAAAGGCTTCCTCCGTTCTCCCTCCGATCCGCCGTCACTGGGTGTGCATTAAGATAATTTTATAGTGCTCGCATCACCCCAAAATTCCTTCTAGACCGCAACGGACGAACCCGGCTGCCGAACCATTCGGTGAATGGACGCTACACCGGGCGAGCTAGCGGACGTCAAAGGCCGTCGAACCTACTAGGGTCCTCTTAGGCAATTGGCGTATTACATGAGCACTTTTCCGCTAGCCCTTCATTAATTGTGACGACGGAGGCACACTGTTGGAAGACATCACAGATACATCACCCTAATCTTGATCGTCTGAAATAGAAATTGATAAAGTAGAGTGACCCTGCGGGGAAAGGACCGGAGTGTCCAAATCCCCAACAACATACCGTGACATACGCTTCCCATATTGTCATCGAAATCATACGATACAGAACAGGAGTTAATGCGAGTACACTGACCACATATAGAATGATAATAAGGTCAGAGGAAGACTTCCTCTTATTACAATTGATCAAAATCCTTTCAATGTGAAAAGAAAACAAGTCCTGGTACTCGCACTAACCCCTGGCAATCAAAATACATAATAATAATATGATCCATTAATATAGAAAAAATAATTGAAATCAAAATATTTTGAAAAAATATTTTTTCAGAACAGCCCAAGTTTCTGAAAAGTAACGTTGAGCCCCAATGGATCCCAAGCCTAAGTGTGGACAAAAAATTTTAAAAATATTTTAAACAATTTATTCAACACTTACGAACAATAATAATGTATCTAGTTATGATTAAAATAACATAAAGATATTATTATTTAGAAATCCCCCCCTCACACAGAGGGCTGTTGTAAATGTAAACAATGAGTGTAAAAACACTAAAATAAGACTCCAGGCACCCAGGCCCGAAATCAGTTACCAAAAATACACTATCTGATGCAAAACAGAGACTTCCAGGGAAGAAACTGCAGAACATCAGATGGTAGATGCAGAACACAACGCCTAACCACCCGTAGGTGAAGACGTAAACATGGGGAAAGAACAGAATTCATTCTGTTATTCAGCTAAAACTCCCAAGAAATTTTAGTAATAATAATTACAGAAACTATGCCAAAAGCATGGGAGAATAGCAAGGGGGAACTTAAAGGACAGGGAGAGAGGAAAACACTTGAAAAAACAGTGTAACTAAATAATCAGAATGACAACAAAATGGCTGCTGCCTTGAAAATAGGTAACTTAACATAATTTCATTAAAAAATTTTAAGTTACAGCCCTGATAATATTCTGTCACACATTCTTTTCCTCTCCTCCTTTTCTATCCTCCTTAGAATCACCATTTCACTAATATTTATGTGTCTGGCATCATTTAAACTGAGATTTAAAAGCACAAAGATCAGTCAGATGTTAACTGATGAAGGGCCAAACTTAGAATGATTAATGGCACCAATTTCGGAACGTCCTTGACACTGCGCATGCGCAGTAGGGGCGAAGGGTGGAGGGCCTTTCAGGACATGTTTTCTTTAGTTTTAGATGCAAATTTTGGGGATTGGGGGGGCAAAATTTGTGTTTGGCCCTATATTTTAAGAGTTAGCACCAGCTATGTCTGGGTCATTGGTACAGTATAAAAATATATATCGTTCGTATCGATGATACCGGTCTAATGTATGAGCTGCTATTTTCAGTACAGACACGGGAGAAAAGCTTCCCTGTAAGAAATTGTTTCTTCTGTTTCTGTATTGATGATACCGACCCAACTAAATGGTACAGACATGGGAGATATAGAATAAACTTATAGTGTTGATACCGACCCAACTAAATGGTACAGATATGGGAGATACAGAATAAACTTATAGTGTTGATACCGAACCAACTAAATGGTACAGACATGGGAGATATAGAATAAACTTATAGTGTTGAAACCGACCCAACTAAATGGTACAGACATGGGAGAAATAGAATAAACTTATAGTGTTGATACCGAACCAACTAAATGGTACATATATGGGAGATACAGAATAAACTTATAGTGTTGAAACCGACCCAACTAAATGGTACAGACAAGGGAGATATAGAATAAACTTCTAGTGTTGATACCGACCCATCTAAATGGTACAGACATGGGAGATATAGAATAAACTTACAGTGTTGATACCGACCCAACTAAATGGTACAGATATGGGAGATACAGAATAAACTTATAGTGTTGATACCGAACCAACTAAATGGTACAGACATGGGAGATATAGAATAAACTTATAGTGTTGAAACCGACCCAACTAAATGGTACAGACATGGGAGATATAGAATAAACTTATAGTGTTGAAACCGACCCAACTAAATGGTACAGACATGGGAGATATAGAATAAACTTATAGTGTTGATACCGAACCAACTAAATGGTACAGATATGGGAGATACAGAATAAACTTATAGTGTTGAAACCGACCCAACTAAATGGTACAGACATGGGAGATATAGAATAAACTTAGTGTTGATACCTACCCAACTAAATGGTACAGACATGGGAGATATAGAATAAACTTATAGTGTTGATACTGACCCAACTAAATGGTACAGATATGGGAGATATAGAATAAACGTATAGTGTTGATACCGACCCAACTAAATGGTACAGACATGGGAGATACAGAATAAACTTATAGTGTTGATACTAAATGGTACAGACATGGGAGATATAGAATAAACTTATAGTGTTTTCAAATAAAAAATTTATTCTACTCGTAGAATTAAGAATGAAACCGACGAGCCTCTGGCGAGTCGTTTTCATTCTTAATCCTACGAGTAGAATACATTTTTTACTTGAAAACACTATACGTTTATTTTGTTTATCTAAAAAAGCATTTACAGGGCAGTCATGGTGAAATTGTGCTGTTACTCACTACAAAGCACAGCGAGAAGTCAGGAGCACATAGGTCCAATTCGATAACAAGCAAAATTGCCAAAAATAAAAAAAGGCGCAGTGATACATTTCTGTATAAAAATAATTCCCCTACAAACCTGAGTTAAACTTGCAATGATACTTTATTAAATGAACAATGTTCAGTGTTTTCTACTGGCATTGTGTAATACTTTCAAAAAGGTTTAAAGAAACCAACAATTTAACTGTTAATTTTACGACACGAATATGGTAGAGGTCAGAGGTCAAGAAGTATGTCTCTTTACTGTGGTATTAAATTCTTTCAGTGTTAAACCTATGTGGAAAATTTATCACTCTACCAGGTGAATAAAGCAAAAATTTATCCAAGGCTTTTATTGTTTGAATATACAGCCATATATGGGATAAAAAGGTTTATTACAGTTATTCCATGAAATTACAAAGTTGTGTTGGTATTTTCTGTACAGACATGGGAAAAAAAACTTTCTTGCAGGTGTTCCAAAGTTGTAAAATAACTTTTTTTTTATCTCAAAACATAGCTTATGACCTCTCAATGGATCATGATCAATGAAATCATTCCAATGAAGGATCATAAGCTATGTTTTGCGATAAAAATATTGAAAACATAATAAAATTTAAATGGTGATTTCTGTGAGTAGTATTTTTTCCATTACAGGTTATTACGCATTACATATACACACAAACACAGGCTATTTAATAAAAAATTGTGATGACAGATTGTCTTTTATGGCCATTGTTGAACTGCTCTTTTGTGAGCTTGTCTCTGATTTTTGAAAGTTCTTTCAGGGGCTCCTCTGAATCTGGACGAGCCTGGAGATAACTCCTCAAAATGCCAAATGCTGGAACATTTTGTGAGCAACCAACTGTGTCATTTAACCCTTTACCTAACATGAAAAGCAGACGACACTTGCAAAAAAAAAATTCTTGAATAACTAATTTTTTTATTTTTTTTGTCTCAAAAACAGGTTATGATCCCTCATGGGTACCACCTCGTCGAGCTCGTTCCAATGAGGGGTCAAAAGCTATGTTTTTGAGACAAAAAATGAAAAAATAATAAAAATTAATTGGCAATTTTTGAGAATCGAGCTGGCCGGTTTTGGCCATTACGTTGGGTAAAGGGTTAACTGTGTGTATTTGAATGATGTAGTATGCAAGCTTCCAGAAAACGTATACATTATGAGCATTAGGTCACACTGCGAGCTTCCAGAAAAGGTATACATAATGAGCATTAGGTCACACTGCAAGCTTCAAGAAAAGGTATACATAATGAGCATTAGGTCACACTGCGAGCTTCCAGAAAATGTATATATAATGAGCATTAGGTCACACTGTGAGCTTCCAGAAAAGGTATACATAATGAGCATTAGGTCACACTGCAAGCTTCCAGAAAAGGTATACATAATGAGCATTAGGTCACACTGCGAGCTTCCAGAAAAGGTATACATAATGAGCATTAGGTCACACTGCAAGCTTCCAGAAAAGGTATACATAATGAGCATTAGGTCACACTGCGAGCTTCCAGAAAAGGTATACATAATGAGCATTAGGTCACTCTGCGAGCTTCCAGAAAAGGTATACATTATGAGCATTAGGCCACACTGCAAGCTTCCAGAAAAGGTCTACATTATGAGCATTAGGCAACACTGCAAGCTTCAAGAAAAGGTATACATTATGAGCATTAGAACACTGTGAGCTTCCAGAAAAGGTCTACATTATGAGCATTAGGCCACACTGCAAGCTTCCAGAAAAGGTCTACATTATGAGCATTAGGCAACACTGCAAGCTTCAAGAAATGGTATACATTATGAGCATTAGACAACACTGTGAGCTTCCAGAAAAGGTATACATTATGAGCATTAGGCAACACTGCAAGCTTCAAGAAATGGTATACATTATGAGCATTAGGCCACACTGCAAGCTTCCAGAAAAGGTCTACATTATGAGCATTAGGCAACACTGCAAGCTTCAAGAAAAGGTATACATTATGAGCATTAGGCCACACTGCAAGCTTCCAGAAAAGGTCTACATTATGAGCATTAGGCAACACTGCAAGCTTCAAGAAATGGTATACATTATGAGCATTAGACAACACTGTGAGCTTCCAGAAAAGGTATACATTATGAGCATTAGGCCACACTGCAAGCTTCCAGAAAAGGTCTACATTATGAGCATTAGGCAACACTGCAAGCTTCAAGAAATGGTATACATTATGAGCATTAGACAACACTGTGAGCTTCCAGAAAAGGTATACATTATGAGCATTAGGCAACACTGCAAGCTTCAAGAAATGGTATACATTATGAGCATTAGGCCACACTGCAAGCTTCCAGAAAAGGTCTACATTATGAGCATTAGGCAACACTGCAAGCTTCAAGAAAAGGTATACATTATGAGCATTAGGCCACACTGCAAGCTTCCAGAAAAGGTCTACATTATGAGCATTAGGCAACACTGCAAGCTTCAAGAAATGGTATACATTATGAGCATTAGACAACACTGTGAGCTTCCAGAAAAGGTATACATTATGAGCATTCGGCCACACTGCAAGCTTCCAGAAAAGGTCTACATCATGAGCATTAGGCAACACTGCAAGCTTCAAGAAAAGGTATACATTATGAGCATTAGACAACACTGTGAGCTTCCAGAAAAGGTATACATTATGAGCATTAGGCCACACTGCAAGCTTCCAGAAAAGGTCTACATTATGAGCATTAGGCAACACTGCAAGCTTCAAGAAAAGGTATACATTATGAGCATTAGACAACACTGTGAGCTTCCAGAAAAGGTATACATTATGAGCATTCGGCCACACTGCAAGCTTCCAGAAAAGGTATACATTATGAGCATTAGGCCACACTGCGAGCTTCCAGAAAAGGTATACATTATGAGCATTAGACAACAATGTGAGCTTCCAGAAAAGGTATACATTATGAGCATTAGGCAACACGGCAAGCTTCAAGAAAAGGTATACATTATGAGCATTAGACAACAATGTGAGCTTCCAGAAAAGGTATACATTATGAGCACTAGGTCACACTGCAAGCCTCCAGAAAAGATATCCATTATGAGCATTAGGTCACACTGTGACTTCCAGAAAAGATATACATTATGAGCATTAGGTCACACTGCGAGCTTCCATAAAAGGTATACATTATGAGCATTAGGCCACACTGTAAGCTTCCAGAAAAGGTATACATTATGAGCATTAGTGAACAGGGAAAGTAATTTGAATGCAAAATATCAGTGACTGTGTTAACTTGTGGATTTCCTGAAAAGCTGACATTTACAGTTGAATAACTGTAACAACACCTAAAATTACCTCCTGCCATAAAACCAAAATGTGTGCCTCCATGAAGCAGTGTAAGCAGTTAAACTTACTGTGACTAGTAGTATCTGCATTATATCCAGAGTAGTATCTGCATTATATCCAGTTAAACTTACTTTGACGAGTAGTATCTGCATTATATCCAGTTAAACTTACTGTGACTAGTAGTATCTGCATTATATCCAGTTAAACTCACTCTGACTAGTAGTATCTGCATTATATCCAGTTAAACTTACTGTGAGTAGTAGTATCTGCATTATATCCAGTTAAAGTTAAACTTACTGTGACTAGTAGTATCTGCATTATATCCAGTTAAACTTACTCTGACTAGTAGTATCTGCATTATATCCAGTTAAACTTACTCTGTCTAGTAGTATCTGCATTATATCCAGTTAAACTTACTCTGTCTAGTAGTATCTGCATTATATCCAGTTAAACTTACTCTGACTAGTAGTATCTGCATTATATCCAGTTAAACTTACTCTGTCTAGTAGTATCTGCATTATATCCAGTTAAACTTACTCTGTCTAGTAGTATCTGCATTATATACAGTTAAACTTACTGTGACTAGTAGTATCTGCATTATATCCAGTTAAACTTACTCTGTCTAGTAGTATCTGCATTACATCCAGTTAAACTTACTCTGACTAGTAGTATCTGCATTATATCCAGTTAAACTTACTGTGACTAGTAGTATCTGCATTATATCCAGTTAAACTTACTCTGACTAGTATCATCTGCATTATATTCAGTTAAACTTACTCTGTCTAGTAGTATCTGCATTATATACAGTTAAACTTACTGTGACTAGTAGTATCTTCATTATATCCAGTTAAACTTACTGTGACTAATAGTATCTGCATTATATCCAGTTAAACTTACTCTGACTAGTAGTATCTGCATTATATCCAGTTAAACTTACTCTGTCTAGTAGTATCTGCATTATATCCAGTTAAACTTACTCTGTCTAGTAGTATCTGCATTATATACAGTTAAACTTACTCTGTCTAGTAGTATCTGCATTATATACAGTTAAACTTACTGTGACTAGTAGTATCTGCATTATATCCAGTTAAACTTACTCTGTCTAGTAGTATCTGCATTATATCCAGTTAAACTTACTCTGACTAGTAGTATCTGCATTATATCCAGTTAAACTTACTGTGACTAGTATCATCTGCATTATATTCAGTTAAACTTACTGTGTCTAGTAGTATCTTCATTATATCCAGTTAAACTTACTGTGAGTAGTAGTATCTGCATTATATCCAGTTAAAGTTAAACTTACTGTGACTAGTAGTATCTGCATTATATCCAGTTAAACTTACTGTGACTAGTAGTATCTGCATTTTATCCAGTTAAACTTACTCTGACTAGTAGTATCTGCATTATATCCAGTTAAACTTACTGTGACTAGTCATATCTTCATTATATCCAGTTAAACTTACTGTGACTAGTAGTATCTGCATTATATCCAGTTAAACTTACTCTGACTAGTAGTATCTGCATTATATCCAGTTAAACTTACTCTGACTAGTAGTATCTGCATTATATCCCGTTAAACTTACTGTGACTAGTCATATCTTCATTATATCCAGTTAAACTTACTGTGACTAGTAGTATCTGCATTATATCCAGTTAAACTTACTGTGAGTAGTAGTATCTGCATTATATCCAGTTAAAGTTAAACTTACTGTGACTAGTAGTATCTGCATTATATCCAGTTAAACTTACTCTGACTAGTAGTATCTGCATTATATCCAGTTAAACTTACTGTGACTAGTAGTATCTGCATTATATCCAGTTAAACTTACTGTGACTAATAGTATCTGCATTATATCAGTTAAACTTACTGTGACTAGTAGTATCCGCATTTTATCCAGTTAAACTTACTGTGACTAGTAGTATCTGCATTTTATCCAGTTAATCTTACTGTGACTAGTAGTATCTGCATTTTATCCAGTTAAACTTACTCTGACTAGTAGTATCTGCATTATATCCAGTTAAACTTACTGTGACTAGTCATATCTTCATTATATCCAGTTAAACTTACTGTGACTAGTAGTATCTTCATTATATCCAGTTAAACTTACTGTGACTAGTAGTATCTGCATTATATCCAGTTAAACTTACTGTGACTTGTCATATCTGCATTATATCCAGTTAACCCTTTACCTAACATGAAAAGCAGACAACACATGCAAACAAAATTCTTGAATAACTATTTTTTTCATTTTTTGTCTCCAAAACATAGGTTATGACCCCTCATTGGAACGAGCTCGTCGAAATATAATGAAAATTAATTGGCGATTTTTGAGAATAGTGCTGGCTGGTTTTGGCCGTTACGTTGGGTAAAGGGTTAAACTTACTCTGTTTAGTAGTATCTGCATTATATCCAGCTAAATTTACTGTGAGTAGTAGTATCTGCATTATATCCAGTTAAACTTACTGTGACTAGTAGTATCTGCATTATATCCAGTTAAACTTACTGTGACTAGTAGTATCTGCATTATATCCAGTTACACTTACTGTGACTAGTACTATCTGCATTATATCCAGTTAAACTTACTCTGACTAGTAGTATCTGCATTATATTCAGTTAAACTTACTGTGACTAGTCATATCTTCATTATATCCAGTTAAACTTACTGTGACTAGTAGTATCTGCATTATATCCAGTTAAACTTACTGTGACTAGTCATATCTTCATTATATCCAGTTAAACTTACTGTGACTAGCAGTATCTGCATTATATCCAGTTAAACTTACTCTGACTGGTAGTATCTGCATTATATCCAGTTAAACTTACTGTGACTAGTCATATCTTCATTATATCCAGTTAAACTTACTGTGACTAGTAGTATCTGCATTATATCCAGTTAAACTTACTGTGACTAGTCATATCTTCATTATATCCAGTTAAACTTACTGTGACTAGTAGTATCTGCATTATATCCAGTTAAACTTACTCTGACTGGTAGTATCTGCATTATATCCAGTTAAACTTACTCTGACCAGTCATATCTTCATTATATCCAGTTAAACTTACTGTGACTAGTAGTATCTGCATTATATCCAGTTAAACTTACTCTGACTAGTAGTATCTGCATTATATCCAGTTAAATTTACTCTGACTAGTAGTATCTGCATTATATCCAGTTAAACTTACTCTGACTAGTAGTATCTGCATTATATCCAGTTAAACTTACTGTGACTAGTAGTATCTTCATTATATCCAGTTAAACTTACTGTGACTAGTAGTATCTGCATTATACCCAGTTAAACTTACTGTGACTTGTCATATCTGCATTATATCCAGTTAACCCTTTACCTAACATGAAAAGCAGACAACACATGCAAACAAAATTCTTGAATAACTATTTTTTTCATTTTTTGTCTCCAAAACATAGGTTATGACCCCTCATTGGAACGAGCTCGTCGAAATATAATGAAAATTAATTGGCGATTTTTGAGAATAGTGCTGCCTGGTTTTGGCCGTTACGTTGGGTAAAGGGTTAAACTTACTCTGTTTAATAGTATCTGCATTATATCCAGCTAAACTTACTGTGACTAGTAGTATCTGCATTATATCCAGTTAAACTTACTGTGACTAGTAGTATCTGCATTATATTCAGTTACACTTACTGTGACTAGTAGTATCTGCATTATATCCAGTTAAACTTACTCTGACTAGTAGTATCTGCATTATATCCAGTTAAACTTACTCTGTCTAGTAGTATCTGCATTATATCCAGTTAAACTTACTGTGACAAGTCATATCTGCATTATATCCAGTTAAACTTACTGTGACTAGTAGTATCTGCATTATATCCTGTTAAACTTACTGTGACTAGTAGTATCTGCATTACATCCAGTTAAACTTACTGTGACTAGACATATCTGCATTATATCCAGTTAAACTTACTGTGACTAGTAGTATCTGCATTATATACAGTTAAACTTACTGTGACTAGTCATATCTGCATTATATCCAGTTAAACTTACTGCGACTAGTAGTATCTGCATTATATCCAGTTAAACCTACTGTGACTAGTCATATCTGCATAAAATACAGTTAAATTTACTGTGACTAGTAGTATTTGCATTATATCCAGTTAAACTTACTGTGACTAGTCATATCTGCATAAAATACAGTTAAACTTACTGTGACTAGTAGTATCTGCATCATATCCAGTTAAACTTACTCTGTCTAGTAGTATCTGCATTATATCCAGTTAAACTTACTGTGACTAGTAGTATCTGCATTATATCCAGTTAAACTTACTGTACTAGTAGTATCTGCATTATATCCAGTTAAACTTACTGTGACTAGTAGTATCTGCATTATATCCAGTTAAACTTACTGTGACTAGTCATATCTGCATTATATCCAGTTAAACTTACTGTGACTAGTAGTATCTGCATTATATCCAGTTAAACTTACTGTGACTAGTAGTATCTGCATTATATCCAGTTAAACTTACTGTGAGTAGTAGTATCTTCATTATATCCAGTTAAACTTACTGTGACTAGTAGTATCTGCATTATATCCAGTTAAACTTACTGTGACTAGTCATATCTGCATTATATCCAGTTAACCTTACTGTGACTAGTAGTATCTGCATTATATCCAGTTAAACTTACTGTGACTAGTAGTATATGCATTATATCCAGTTAAACTTACTGTGACTAATAGTATCTGCATTATATCAGTTAAACTTACTGTGACTAGTAGTATCTGCATTTTATCCAGTTAAACTTACTGTGACTAGTAGTATCTGCATTTTATCCAGTTAAACTTACTGTGACTAGTAGTATCTGCATTTTATCCAGTTAAACTTACTGTGACTAGTAGTATCTGCATTTTATCCAGTTAAACTTACTGTGACTAGTAGTATCTGCATTTTATCCAGTTAAACTTACTCTGACTAGTAGTATCTGCATTATATCCAGTTAAACTTACTGTGACTAGTCATATCTTCATTATATCCAGTTAAACTTACTGTGACTAGTAGTATCTGCATTATATCCAGTTAAACTTACTGTGACTAGTAGTATCTGCATTATATCCAGTTAAACTTACTGTGACTAATAGTATCTGCATTATATCAGTTAAACTTACTGTGACTAGTAGTATCCGCATTTTATCCAGTTAAACTTACTGTGACTAGTAGTATCTGCATTTTATCCAGTTAATCTTACTGTGACTAGTAGTATCTGCATTTTATCCAGTTAAACTTACTCTGACTAGTAGTATCTGCATTATATCCAGTTAAACTTACTGTGACTAGTCATATCTTCATTATATCCAGTTAAACTTACTGTGACTAGTAGTATCTTCATTATATCCAGTTAAACTTACTGTGACTAGTAGTATCTGCATTATATCCAGTTAAACTTACTGTGACTTGTCATATCTGCATTATATCCAGTTAACCCTTTACCTAACATGAAAAGCAGACAACACATGCAAACAAAATTCTTGAATAACTATTTTTTTCATTTTTTGTCTCCAAAACATAGGTTATGACCCCTCATTGGAACGAGCTCGTCGAAATATGAAAATTAATTGGCGATTTTTGAGAATAGTGCTGGCTGGTTTTGGCCGTTACGTTGGGTAAAGGGTTAAACTTACTCTGTTTAGTAGTATCTGCATTATATCCAGCTAAATTTACTGTGAGTAGTAGTATCTGCATTATATCCAGTTAAACTTACTGTGACTAGTAGTATCTGCATTATATCCAGTTAAACTTACTGTGACTAGTAGTATCTGCATTATATCCAGTTACACTTACTGTGACTAGTAGTATCTGCATTATATCCAGTTAAACTTACTCTGACTAGTAGTATCTGCATTATATTCAGTTAAACTTACTGTGACTAGTCATATCTTCATTATATCCAGTTAAACTTACTGTGACTAGTAGTATCTGCATTATATCCAGTTAAACTTACTGTGACTAGTCATATCTTCATTATATCCAGTTAAACTTACTGTGACTAGCAGTATCTGCATTATATCCAGTTAAACTTACTCTGACTGGTAGTATCTGCATTATATCCAGTTAAACTTACTGTGACTAGTCATATCTTCATTATATCCAGTTAAACTTACTGTGACTAGTAGTATCTGCATTATATCCAGTTAAACTTACTGTGACTAGTCATATCTTCATTATATCCAGTTAAACTTACTGTGACTAGTAGTATCTGCATTATATCCAGTTAAACTTACTCTGACTGGTAGTATCTGCATTATATCCAGTTAAACTTACTCTGACCAGTCATATCTTCATTATATCCAGTTAAACTTACTGTGACTAGTAGTATCTGCATTATATCCAGTTAAACTTACTCTGACTAGTAGTATCTGCATTATATCCAGTTAAATTTACTCTGACTAGTAGTATCTGCATTATATCCAGTTAAACTTACTCTGACTAGTAGTATCTGCATTATATCCAGTTAAACTTACTGTGACTAGTAGTATCTTCATTATATCCAGTTAAACTTACTGTGACTAGTAGTATCTGCATTATACCCAGTTAAACTTACTGTGACTTGTCATATCTGCATTATATCCAGTTAACCCTTTACCTAACATGAAAAGCAGACAACACATGCAAACAAAATTCTTGAATAACTATTTTTTTCATTTTTTGTCTCCAAAACATAGGTTATGACCCCTCATTGGAACGAGCTCGTCGAAATATAATGAAAATTAATTGGCGATTTTTGAGAATAGTGCTGGCTGGTTTTGGCCGTTACGTTGGGTAAAGGGTTAAACTTACTCTGTTTAATAGTATCTGCATTATATCCAGTTAAACTTACTGTGACTAGTAGTATCTGCATTATATCCAGTTAAACTTACTGTGACTAGTAGTATCTGCATTATATCCAGTTACACTTACTGTGACTAGTAGTATCTGCATTATATCCAGTTAAACTTACTCTGACTAGTAGTATCTGCATTATATCCAGTTAAACTTACTCTGACTAGTAGTATCTTCATTATATCCAGTTAAACTTACTGTGACTAGTAGTATCTGCATTATATCCAATTAAACTTACTCTGTCCAGTAGTATCTGCATTATATCCAGTTAAACTTACTCTGACTAGCAGTATCTGCATTATATTCAGTTAAACTTACTGTGACTAGTCATATCTTCATTATATCCAGTTAAACTTACTGTGACTAGTAGTATCTGCATTATATCCAGTTAAACTTACTCTGACTAGTAGTATCTGCATTATATCCAGTTAAACTTACTCTGACTAGCAGTATCTGCATTATATTCAGTTAAACTTACTGTGACTAGTCATATCTTCATTATATCCAGTTAAACTTACTGTGACTAGTAGTATCTGCATTATATCCAGTGAAACTTACTGTGACGAGTAGTATCTGCATTATATCCAGTTAAACTTACTGTGACTAGTAGTATCTTCATTATATCCAGTTAAACTTACTGTGACTAGTAGTATCTGCATTATATCCAGTTAAACTTACTGTGACAAGTCATATCTGCATTATATCCAGTTAAACTTACTGTGACTAGTAGTATCTGCATTATATCCTGTTAAACTTACTGTGACTAGTAGTATCTGCATTACATCCAGTTAAACTTACTGTGACTAGACATATCTGCATTATATCCAGTTAAACTTACTGTGACTAGTAGTATCTGCATTATATACAGTTAAACTTACTGTGACTAGTCATATCTGCATTATATCCAGTTAAACTTACTGCGACTAGTAGTATCTGCATTATATCCAGTTAAACCTACTGTGACTAGTCATATCTGCATAAAATACAGTTAAATTTACTGTGACTAGTAGTATTTGCATTATATCCAGTTAAACTTACTGTGACTAGTCATATCTGCATAAAATACAGTTAAACTTACTGTGACTAGTAGTATCTGCATCATATCCAGTTAAACTTACTCTGTCTAGTAGTATCTGCATTATATCCAGTTAAACTTACTGTGACTAGTAGTATCTGCATTATATCCAGTTAAACTTACTGTACTAGTAGTATCTGCATTATATCCAGTTAAACTTACTGTGACTAGTAGTATCTGCATTATATCCAGTTAAACTTACTGTGACTAGTCATATCTGCATTATATCCAGTTAAACTTACTGTGACTAGTAGTATCTGCATTATATCCAGTTAAACTTACTGTGACTAGTAGTATCTGCATTATATCCAGTTAAACTTACTGTGAGTAGTAGTATCTTCATTATATCCAGTTAAACTTACTGTGACTAGTAGTATCTGCATTATATCCAGTTAAACTTACTGTGACTAGTCATATCTGCATTATATCCAGTTAACCTTACTGTGACTAGTAGTATCTGCATTATATCCAGTTAAACTTACTGTGACTAGTAGTATATGCATTATATCCAGTTAAACTTACTGTGACTAGTAGTATATGCATTATATCCAGTTAAACTTACTGTGACTAATAGTATCTGCATTATATCAGTTAAACTTACTGTGACTAGTAGTATCTGCATTTTATCCAGTTAAACTTACTGTGACTAGTAGTATCTGCATTTTATCCAGTTAAACTTACTGTGACTAGTAGTATCTGCATTTTATCCAGTTAAACTTACTGTGACTAGTAGTATCTGCATTTTATCCAGTTAAACTTACTGTGACTAGTAGTATCTGCATTTTATCCAGTTAAACTTACTCTGACTAGTAGTATCTGCATTATATCCAGTTAAACTTACTGTGACTAGTCATATCTTCATTATATCCAGTTAAACTTACTGTGACTAGTAGTATCTGCATTATATCCAGTTAAACTTACTCTGACTAGTAGTATCTGCATTATATCCAGTTAAACTTACTGTGACTAATAGTATCTGCATTATATCAGTTAAACTTACTGTGACTAGTAGTATCCGCATTTTATCCAGTTAAACTTACTGTGACTAGTAGTATCTGCATTTTATCCAGTTAATCTTACTGTGACTAGTAGTATCTGCATTTTATCCAGTTAAACTTACTCTGACTAGTAGTATCTGCATTATATCCAGTTAAACTTACTGTGACTAGTCATATCTTCATTATATCCAGTTAAACTTACTGTGACTAGTAGTATCTTCATTATATCCAGTTAAACTTACTGTGACTAGTAGTATCTGCATTATATCCAGTTAAACTTACTGTGACTTGTCATATCTGCATTATATCCAGTTAACCCTTTACCTAACATGAAAAGCAGACAACACATGCAAACAAAATTCTTGAATAACTATTTTTTTCATTTTTTGTCTCCAAAACATAGGTTATGACCCCTCATTGGAACGAGCTCGTCGAAATATAATGAAAATTAATTGGCGATTTTTGAGAATAGTGCTGGCTGGTTTTGGCCGTTACGTTGGGTAAAGGGTTAAACTTACTCTGTTTAGTAGTATCTGCATTATATCCAGCTAAATTTACTGTGAGTAGTAGTATCTGCATTATATCCAGTTAAACTTACTGTGACTAGTAGTATCTGCATTATATCCAGTTAAACTTACTGTGACTAGTAGTATCTGCATTATATCCAGTTACACTTACTGTGACTAGTAGTATCTGCATTATATCCAGTTAAACTTACTCTGACTAGTAGTATCTGCATTATATTCCGTTAAACTTACTGTGACTAGTCATATCTTCATTATATCCAGTTAAACTTACTGTGACTAGTAGTATCTGCATTATATCCAGTTAAACTTACTGTGACTAGTCATATCTTCATTATATCCAGTTAAACTTACTGTGACTAGCAGTATCTGCATTATATCCAGTTAAACTTACTCTGACTGGTAGTATCTGCATTATATCCAGTTAAACTTACTGTGACTAGTCATATCTTCATTATATCCAGTTAAACTTACTGTGACTAGTAGTATCTGCATTATATCCAGTTAAACTTACTGTGACTAGTCATATCTTCATTATATCCAGTTAAACTTACTGTGACTAGTAGTATCTGCATTATATCCAGTTAAACTTACTGTGACTAGTAGTATCTGCATTATATCCAGTTACACTTACTGTGACTAGTAGTATCTGCATTATATCCAGTTAAACTTACTGTGACTAGTAGTATCTGCATTATATCCAGTTAAACTTACTCTGTCTAGTAGTATCTGCATTATATCCAGTTAAACTTACTCTGACTAGTAGTATCTTCATTATATCCAGTTAAACTTACTGTGACTAGTAGTATCTTCATTATATCCAGTTAAACTTACTGTGACTAGTAGTATCTGCATTATATCCAATTAAACTTACTCTGTCTAGTAGTATCTGCATTATATCCAGTTAAACTTACTCTGACTAGCAGTATCTGCATTATATTCAGTTAAACTTACTGTGACTAGTCATATCTTCATTATATCCAGTTAAACTTACTGTGACTAGTAGTATCTGCATTATATCCAGTTAAACTTACTCTGACTAGTAGTATCTGCATTATATCCAGTTAAACTTACTCTGACTAGCAGTATCTGCATTATATTCAGTTAAACTTACTGTGACTAGTCATATCTTCATTATATCCAGTTAAACTTACTGTGACTAGTAGTATCTGCATTATATCCAGTTAAACTTACTCTGACTAGTAGTATCTGCATTATATCCAGTTAAACTTACTCTGACTAGTAGTATCTGCATTATATCCAGTTAAACTTACTGTGACTAGTAGTATCTGCATTATATCCAGTTAAACTTACTGTGAGTAGTAGTACAGTGGAGCCCACTTAATTGGATATCTCTTAATTGTTTATCCCTATTAATTGAATATAATTCCCCAACACAAAGCCATTTACCATACCTCCAGTACAAATTTGACCTCTTTATCGAATATAGGTTATAGAGTAAAATTCTGTTAATTGAATAAAAAATCTTGTAACATGTCGAGAGATTACCCTGACATAACCCTGATTTTCCTTTGTTTATAGACCTATTTGGCCTCAGTACATCCAATATGGGATTTTAATCTATTATATCTTGTTTGACAGAGCTCATGGAGCTCTGTCAAACAAGATATAATTGATTAAATGCTAAGTTTATCTCTAGAATACAGGAAAGTGATGCAATCCCTGTTAATTGAATACTGTTAATTGAATAGTTTTCATTGGCAAAGTGGCTATTCAGTTACCAGAATTCCACTGTATCTGCATTATATCCAGTGAAACTTACTGTGCCTAGTAGGATCTGCATTATATCCAGTTAAACTTACCATAACTAGTTGTATCTGGGTTATAGCCAGTTCGTTTAAAATAATTAGCTCCTGCCATAAAACCAAAGTTTGTACCTCCATGGAACATGTAGAAATTGATTGAAGCTCCTCTTTGAAGAATTTGTCTTAAATTTTCTTCAAACTCTGAAAAAGAAGATGTGTGACACAAAATACAATTGTTTTGTGCTCTTGTTGTTCTTTATTATTGGATCTGTTATCATGCATTTCTTTCTTTGAACATCTGAAACAACAGGCCTCTAAATAGTCAGTTTCAGGTTAATGATTTTTGTATTTTGAATTGTTTTCCACATTTGTTCTATTTTCTTGGATCTGCGGGGATACATTCTTTCTTGCCAAAGGAATATATCTGTGTAGTTTTAAAGTTTTTGATTTATCAATTGTAATGAAAGTTGGATATGTTATCGCCATAGACCAACGATGCATTGTAAGGATGTGCAGCAGTTAATTAATAACAGGTGTGTTGTTAGCCTTGTTGTTGAGCTCATAGCCCACCTAGTTCTCCGGAGTCACATGGCCCACCGAATTACCCCAAGCCTCACCGCCAATCTAATTTCCATAAAATGCATGGCCCATTTAATTCTCCCAAGCCTCACAAGCCTCAAGCCCCACTCAATTTGCCCAGGGCTCACACTCCATCTAATTCTTCCTTTAGGAGAGATGAGGGACAGTGAGCACCTACCTAAGGCCTAAAAAAGATAAAAATTGTTTTTTCAGGCCCTCCTGCATGGTCTCTCTTTATTAGGCCTAAAAAAAATAAAAAATCTGTTTCTCAGGCCCTCCCGCATGGTCCTTTTGGCTGCCGCATGCTCTCTTTTTATAACCAATTTAAACTTTAAAAAAATTAAAATTAAATGGTTTATGTCTGATATTTTACCCAAGTTAAAAAAATTGATGAATTTGTCCCTTGAGTGTAAGAAGGCTTTGCAATGCTTTAGCATTGCAAAGTCTTCTTGCACTCAAGGGATGAAATACACCACCACCCATGCTATTCTGTAGATTATGAGGCCTAAAACTTGAACCAAGAACATGAACTTTTGATGGCAAAAAAATTACTGAAATAAAAAATAAAATAAAAAACCGCTCGCCCGCATGCAATTTCACAAATGCTGGCCTGAGAAACAGAAGATCTACTTTGTGTGGCCTTACTAATGCTAATTTGAAATGGAATAAAATTAACTGGTTTATCTCAAATAAATTCCACAAGTTAATAAAATGCATAAAATACCACTGATCACTGCTTATGTTATTCTATTGGTTGTGTCCTTGGGAAAGGCACTTCATCCCTATTGACTACATGGGTGCATGGGGGCACTGTGCACTAAGGCATAATAAAATGGAAAAAATTATCCCCCTACACAGAGATGTCATAACAAAAAATGTTCCAATAAGACTAACATCCTCGCCCTCTGATTGGTTAGTTTTTTTCTCTGTTTTCTCTGTTTACAGATCCAGTCGCAAATGCTACCTTCTGACGTCACCAATAAAATACTTGAAATGGAAAGAGATTCAAAATAAAATTGTATTTTGCGACGCCAGTGATCATTCTATGCACAAACCACTTTCAAAAAAGGTCGAGGTTATTCCATCTCAGTTCAAATCATGAACTAGTTCATGATTTGAAATGAGATGGAATAACTTTGGCTTTTATCTCAGTTATTGATTTTTTGTTTTCCGTGATTTTTGTTCGCCCGTGGTAAGAAAATTTTTAATTACGGGGTCCCAAAACCCCCATTTCGTTGCATTTGAGGGATATTTTGAGGTTTTTCACAGTGTTATTTATGTAAGTTTTCACATTCCGAGAGCTGGTAATTGCGAAAGAATAAGGACCAATGAGGAAAAATTCTGGTGAAAAATCATTAATACAGATTATTATCAATTTACCAGGCGTTACCTACACATTAATATTAATTTACATAGACGATAAGGGAACATACCCGCCCGTGGGTACGAAAAACCGGGGCGGATAATGGCCATTATCGCCCAGCGTCTTACATGACGTCATTTATTCAACATCCGGTTGATTTGTTTTGATTGCAGACGACGTAAAAATAGATTTCTATCGAGTAAATTAAAAGCAAAATAAAATGTCTCAATCATCAGAAATGGATGAGAGCATTTTAGAGCAAATGGAAGCGGATGCTAGGCCGATTAACACCAAGAGGTCGACAGCTTATGGCATTCGAAAATTTACGAAGTGGCTCGAGAGGCGTGAAAAAGTTTGTGACTTTTCTACGATAAGTGCGGATGAACTCAACAAAATTCTTCGCAAATTTTACGCCGAGGTAAAATCTGATAAACCAGGGACCGCATTATCGCCAAGTACGCTTATATGTCTTAGAGCGGCTATTCATCGTCATTTGACATCTGCACCGAACAACAGAAGCATAAATATAATTGCCAAATACATTACCACATCGCTGATATGGACAAGAAGTGAACTTTATGGTGCCACACAAAATGACTTCCGAGAAACAAAACAAAATGAATGTCAAATCAAATGTTATTTATAATGTTAATTAAAAAAAATTATTCCAATGTTATCTCCAGTTTGAATATGCCCGCCTGTCTATTTGATATATGCCCGTCTGTCAATCACTGTATTAGTGATTTGCAATTTGGAATACATATTTGGGTCGTCTTTCATACAGTACTTGATAATAATAATAATAACGTGATTTTCTCGGGCGTATCGCTCCATTATTGGACCTCCATTAGTGATTAGCAGCCCTACAGTCATTAGCGGCCCTCGGCTATCGCCTCGGGCCTCTAAGGGACTGCCGGGCTGCTAATCACTAATGGCGGTCCGATAATGGAGCGTAACGCCCTCGAAAATCACGTTATTGTATAATTACAGTACTTACTGACAATACCGGCCCATGGCAGCATGGATGATCCAGTTCAACAAGGATTGCATGTACGGGGGTGTCCGAAAAATATACCCTGAAGAATGTAACATCACATCACATCCAAGCATCGGACATTAATTCCTACGTGTGTTGCCACAGTTGATCAGGGTTTTGACTGTTAAACTGTGTAATAATTAGATCTGCAGGCCTTACTTGCTAACATTGTTATCAGTTTTCACATTGGATGAACTTGTAATAAAGGTGGTGTCATCAATTTTCCTGCCACTCACTTTTTGGTCCGTTTCTTTTCAGCCTCATGTGTTGATGCTTTCAAATTTTCAAAAGGATCAACACATAAGGCTATAAAATAACAGATCAAAATGTGAAGGGCCTAAAAGCCTTGTTGGTCTTGAGGTGTTTAGAGTGCGTTCATTCAAGGTGTTTTCAAGACATTTAATGACTGGAAACAATCTGAATTAAGGTACACTGTGATTTCCAATGACAGAGGTCACTTCAAATTAATCAAACAAAAATGGATTGAGAATCAATTAACCCTTTACCCAACGAATCGACCGCATCCACCCGCGTAATATGAAAATTCTGCAGTTGAAAAAATATTATTTTTAAAAAAAATTCAACAAAACCATATCATGTGACCCCTCGTTGGAACGAGCTCATCTAGCTCGTTCCAACGAGGGGTCACATGATATGGGTCTGTTGATTTTTTTTGAAAAATTTGAAAAAATGATCTTTAAAATAATAAATTTTGATATCGTCTGCGTTGGGTAAAGGGTTAATCCTTTGAAATTTTAACCCTTCCATGTTTTATAACCCTTTGAACCCTCCATGTCAGGTCAATGACAACAATTGGAAGAGTCCATATTCATTATTTGGGGGTAGACCAATTAAAATTTTCAATGTGCAGCCATGGGAGCTGCATGTTGAAAATATCAATTGGTCTACCTCACACATTCACTTACAAGCCATCCTACTTACTGAAATTATGATGTATCATGCTTCTGGGATGGAAAAACGTCCGTTCGGGTTCAAAGTGTTAACAATTAAATTTATTTTATATTCATTATTAACTTACACAGGGCCATATTGTGATAACTGATGGAAATTATCAATGTTTTAACCCCACCACCCTCCAATAACTACAAAATAATTTGGAATATCCATGCTACAATATACCTTTAACCCTTTACCTAACACTTAAAGCAGACGACACTTGCAAATAAAATTCTTGAAGTACTAATTTTTTTTATTTTTGGCGTCAAAAACATAGCTTATGACCCCTCACTGGAACAAGCTCATTGAGCTTGTTCCAATGAGGGGTCATAAGCTAGGTTTTCGTGACAAAAATTGAAAAGGTAATAAAAATTGAATGGAGAAATTTGTGAATAGCGCTGGCTGGTTTTGGATGTTTCGTTGGGTAAATGGTTAACAAAACAAGAGGCCCCAAGGAGCCTTAATCGCTTACCGGCCAAAGTGGTGGTTCATCAACACTACAAACTACAAATGAGACAAATTTTATGGAATTAGGGTCATGGCTTGAACAAACTTGAATCTTACCCCCCCCCCCCCCCCCCCCTTCCCCCTAAGGATGTTGCATACCAAATATCAAAAGCATTCATCTGCTGGAACTGAAGAAGAAGACTTTTAAAGAAAATTCCTCATTTTGAACTAAGTTATCATTTGGGCTCCAACAGTGAGCCCAAATATGAACACAGGGACTTGGCTTGAACAAATTTGAATCTCACCCCCCTAAGGATGCTGCATATCAAATATCAAAACATTCTGACTGCTGAATCTGAAGAAGATTTTTAAAGAAAAACTCCTCAAATTGACTAAGTTATAATTCGGGCTCCCACAGGGAGCCCAAATATGGACCCAGGGACTTGGCTTTAACAAAGTTGAATCTCACCCCCCTAAGGATGCTACACACCACATATCAAAACATTCCGAATGCTGGATCTGAAGAAGATTTTTTAAGAAAATTCCTCATTTCGAACTAAGTTACAATTCAAGCTCCCACAGTGAGCCCAAATATGGACCTAGGGACATGGCTTGAACAAACTTGAATCTCACCTCCCTAAGGATGCTGCATACCAAATATCAAAACATTCCGACTGCTGGATCTGAAGAAGAAGATTTTTAAAGAAAATTCCTCATTTTGAACCAAATTATCATTCAGGCTCCCACAGTGAGCCCAAATATGGACCTAGGGACATGGCTTGAACAAACTTGAATCTCACCCCCCTAAGGAGGCTGCATACCAAATATCAAAACATTCCAATTGCTGGATCTGAAGAAGAAGATTTTTAAAGAAAATTCCTCATTTTGAACTAAGTTATAATTCAGGCTACCACAGTGAGCCCAAATATGAACCCAGGAACTTGGTTTGAACAAATTTGAATCTCAACCCCCTAAGCATGCTGCATACCCAATATCAAAAGATTCTGCCTGCTGGATCTTGAGAAGAAGATTTTTAAAGAAATTTCAAATTGGGCTCCTATACTGAGCCCAAATATGAACCCAGGGGGCCGATTTGAACAAACTTGAATCAGATCCACCCCACAATGCTGCATACCAAATATCAAAAGATTCTGCCTGCTGGATCTGGAGAAGAAGATTTTTTAAGAAATTTGCCTGAAATGCACAAAGTTCGAATTCAAGCTTTTATAGTGAGCCCAAATATGAATCCAAGGGACTAGTACAGGCGTTGAACTAAAAAAAAGTGGTGTTACCTGGAAAAAATTTGATACAAGCTGATTTTGGTGTCATTCAACGCGGAATTTATCTGGGAACAACATATCCAAAATCCGCTAAAATCCGCCTTGGGGAAAATTTTTCATAGCGTCTCAACTGAGGGTGGGGTGGTGGCCATTTTTACCAATTTCCCGATGTCATTTTCCAGGCGGTTCTGTATTAGGGGCAGGAATTTGTCTCTTCTCAGATTTTTCCTGTCAGTAGAATACAATATAATGACTATAGTATTATACCAGCCCACGTAATTGATGTACACCGCGAATAAAGAGCGTTGTATAGCACACTGGAGAAAGATAATTACATCATATCAGTCACAGGTATTCCAGCGATTCTGTTACACACAGCACATCGCTATAAGCTTATCGCCACGTGCTCTTGAATTATTCGATTGTTTTGTCATTCTGTCATATTTTCTTTGTTTCAGTGTTAACATACATAGGAAACAATTCTTAGTCACATTGTCCTTTTTCATATTTCGTCAATATCATATTTCTTGTCTATTAATCCAGTTTCGATAATCCGCCTCAGGATCCGTACTACTTATAGCTAAGAGAAAATAATCCGTTCCCTCCATCGGCATATTTCCACCATTTGATTAGATATGGCTTCACACCAAGGTGGTCGCTTTCGAGATGATACATGTGTAATTTGCCAGGTTGGTTTCGATGAAGTCAAATCAGTTAAAGTCACCAAGAAGGTTGTCATACCATGCATAATTTCTGTAATGTCAGGGAGAGATCAGACCTTGAAGCACACCTTTTGGACAAGCTTCAACAGGACCCCGTAGGTGTTGTTCTGGTTCATTCAGATTGCCGTAGGGATTTCACTGTTGCGAAGCGGGCATCTGCTGCAAGCTCTTCTGACATCGAAGCTCCGTCGGCCAAGAAAATGAGATGTAATGTGCCTGTATTCGACTTCAAGACACACTGTTTGTTCTGTGGTAGCGCCGCAAAAATTGATCCATGCCACCCCGATAGGAACAAAATTATCAGGACCGTCGAGACACTACCTATACGAGAAACCCTCCTCGAACATTGCGAACTGAGAGGGGATAGTTTAGCTTCAGAAGTAAGCGTTCGGCTATTGAGTTGCATTGATCTGGTAGCTGCCGAGGCTGTCTATCATCCACTCTGCCATACAAAATTCCTAAACTATAGACAGTTGGAAATTGCGAGACCAGCTGGTCGAAAACCTGACCATGGCATGGAACATTGGTTTGAGTGCATATGTGAATTCTTAGAAACTCATTCCGATTCAGAACTGTACACATTGACCGAGTTGCATTCAAAGATGGAAGAGATCGCAGGTGAATCAACTGTGTACACAAAAAAGAGACTGAAGCACAAACTAGAAGAGCGATATGGCGATTATATCTTTTTCGCCAGGGTACAGGGTCACGACAATGTCCTATGCTTTCGCAACATGGCTGGATATCTGATAAATGAAAAATGGTATGCGGACAAGAAAGAAAGTATAAGTGATGAAGCTGAAAGGATCATTGTTACTGCAGCAAAATTGATCAAGGGGCAGCTTAGAGAGATGGAGTATGATATAGATTGGTATCCAAGCCCTGCTGACATACAGGACATTTCGCAAGGCAAAACCTGGATCCCAGCCTGCCTACAGTCTTTTCTCCAGTGCTTGATACCAAATGATATAAAACGAAACAGCATAGGTCACTCTATAGTCCAATCGACTAGACCAAGATCAGTCATAACACCTACCTCAGGTTAGGAGTAGAAATGGACCATACTTTCGGGTCAAAATGGCTCGTTAATGAACTAGCTAGGCTTGGGTTTTCTATCACCTATGAGGAGGTCAAACGGTATGAGCAAGGTGTGATGGAGCTAGATTATGTTGACAGCTATACCTCTAACTATTTCCCCGAAGAATTTGTACAGTGGGTCACAGACAACGTCGACCATAACGTTGCGACTATCGATGGGAAAGGTTCACTTCATGGTATGGGTATAATCACCATGTCAACCCAAACTCAGGTGCCATCCACCCCTATGTCGCATACATCGATAAAACGCAGAGCTCGAGTTGGCGTTGAACAAATGTTGGTGAATAAAGGAATCCCAGTAGTTGATTACTTGGAATCAACGAGGAGAGGCTTTGGTGGTTTGAGGTACAAACCAGTAGTAGAGCTGCAATCACCACATACACTTCCATCTAGCCTGAGTACTGACGTTCCATGGCATTGTGGGTGGCTATCTAGAGCAGTAGATGACACTGTTCCTAATTGGTCCGGCTTCATGCAACTAACGCATTCTGTGCACGGTTCAGAGCATCAAGCGAAATCAGATATACTCTTTCTCCCAATAATAGATCTCAGCCCAACAGACAGCACATGCATCTTTTCCACATTGAAATTCATCTCAGAGCAAGCGATCAGATTGAACATCCCATCCCCGTGCATCACGTTTGACCAGCCTTTATGGTTGAAGGCAAATGAGATAATAATTGATCAATCCATGAACATTGTCTGCAGGTTGGGTGGTTTCCACACAATCATGAGCTTTCTCGGCAGTATCGGCTCGATGATGGCTGGATCAGGTCTTGATGAAGCTTTGCAGGAAGTTTATGGTCCACTAGCAGTTCGGTCGATGTTGACCGGCAAAGCTGTTTCCAGAGCTATGCGAGACCACCTCCTAGTAGAAGCTGCACTGACGAATAAATTATTGGGTGCCCTAACCACATCCGAAATGAGCGCGAATGTTTCTCCTCCGATGAGCCCACCCACTGTTGAGAGTGTACAGATAAACCAGAGGGACTTAGATGGTGTGAAGGAGTTATACAAAGATGTACTTGAAGGCGCGGTCACCCTTTCTGATGTTAGCAGCTCATCAGCTCTCGTGACGGTGAACACTTGCCTTGACAACTACAAAGCCAAACTGTCAAGAGAATCACGCACCGCTAAGCTATGGGTACAATATCTAGAATATATTCAGGTACTGAAAATGTTCATCCGTGGAGAACGTCTTGGCGATTGGAATCTCCATCTCATTGCTGTTGGTAGAAGGCTGAACCTCTTCGCCGCAACAGGGCATGTACACTATGCCAAGAGTTGCAGAGTCTATCTGCAAATGATGCTTGAACTACCAGAAAAACATCCTCGGTTGTATGAGAGATTCTACTGTGACGGCTTTCATGCTATACGTCAAAGTTCTAGGATTTGGGCAGGCCTCTCTAGTGATCTTGTTATTGAGCAAGTTCTTATGCGTTCAATTAAAAGTCAGGATGGGTTGACGCGAGGTCATGGCGTGATGGAATCTGTACGACAGGAGTGGATTTACACAATGCATAAATGCGCAGAGATACATGAAGCCATGACAACGTTGACCGACCTAAAGCTCAATACCAGCGAACAGCATGTAGATATGGGCACATCTCGTCGAAAACGAGACAATTTAGACATGGCCAGAATACTAGAGTGGTTTGACACACACAACCCGTTCGATGGAAACGAACGATTGCGTTCTCTGTCATCTGGTTTGTTAGCTTCCGAGGGAGATGGTATCAACTGCGATATCACTGAGTCTGTAGGGGCAGAGATACACTCTAGATTAGACAACGCTATTGTTTCCGATGCCACTATCAAACGAAGTGATCAAATCCGTACCCTAGCTCACCTCACCCCCGGGTTGAAGCTAGATGACCAGAGGGTGACAATTGACCCCTCAACTTTGTTTACCAGACTGGTTGCTATTGCCCAGAGAGAGCAAGACATGGCACAGTTCTTTGCGTATGAACTAACTGTAATGCCAACAGCCCTCTTCAAAGATTTTTTCCTCAGAAAAGCAAACAAGGCAGACCTAGCAACTGCAATAACTGATGGCTTATCCCTTACTAAACCACCATCTGATGGTCTGTACGTGCTCGACAGGGGCGCTCTCCTCCACAGAGTTAAATGGAAGACAAACACCACTTACTTGGAAGTGGCAAACCAGTATGTTGGATACGTGACGAAGAAATATGGGCAGAATTGTCGAATTGTCTTCGATGGTTATGGTCAACGACCAACAACCAAGACTCAGGAGCAGAGAAGAAGAGCTCTCCACATTTGTGCTGATATCCGTTTGACGAACAACACGACTGCCCACAAAAATCAGGAACTGTTCTTATCGAATGGAAATAATAAAATGCAGTTTATAAAAATGCTTTCCACATCACTGAGAGAGGCTGGGCATATTGTCGAATGCAGTTCTGGAGATGCTGACACTAACATTGTTGACAATGCAGTTCAACTTTCGTCCCAGGGAAAAACAGTTGTCATTGTTGCAGATGATACAGATGTACTAGTTATGTCCGTATACCATTGGGATCGTACTTGGTCTGATATCTATTTCCAGTCAGAAGCACGGAAGTCACACAGGGGTGGAGATGCATGGAAAATCGCAGATATAGTAGAGAAGATTGGAGAAACAACTCAGAAGAACCTCCTCTTCATTCATGCATGGAGTGGGTGTGATGTCACATCAGCAACGTTTGGGCACGGGAAAACGTTGCTTCTCAAGAAGTTAGAGAAGTCATTGCCTATTCAAAATATATCAGAAGCAATGCACGACAGTACCATTTCTCAGACAGAGGTTGGGAAAATGGGGACTGAACTGTTCGTTATGTTGTACTCTGGCAAACATTCAGACACTTTGAATGGTTTGAGATATTCAAAATTTATGACAATGGTCACTTCCAGCAAATCAGGAATTGAACCACAAAAACTTCCCCCGACTGAGCGTGCAGCACATTTCCACAGCCTGCGAGTTCACCAACAAATAATGGTTTGGAAACTATTGGATAACGATGCCCTAGATCCTGAGGAGTGGGGCTGGGTAAGTCGTGGGAATGAGTTGATACCTGTGATGACTGACCTGGGCGCAGCGCCTGAGGCTCTTCTCAAAGTTATCCGCTGCAAATGCAAAATGACATCCAAAAAGCCATGCGGAACAAACATATGTTCTTGTAGAAAGAATGCGCTCAAATGCTTGTCTGCCTGTGGAGACTGTCGGGGTGAGAATTGCTTCAATGCCGAGCCGATTGAGATCGGGGAGGAAATCGGCGACAATGAATAACCGTGAAGAACACCAACAAATGTCTTGTTAGACCTCATCATGTAGTTAAAATCCTGTTATTATATTGGACCAGTCAACATTATCTGCACCTCATTGTATGCGAAAACATCGATCAAAGAACCATTTCTAGTTTTGTATTCTGTGCAGAAGTATCTTAAATCGGGAGTGAAAATTTGAGAAAAAAATGTGATTTTTGGGGTTATTAACCCTTTTTCCTCATAAAAAGTGTGAGGATTTCATCAGGCAATTGCCTCTCAATATAATTAATATTTGTATCTGGTCGCCTGCGACACAAAATAATATATAAAACTCAATCTGTGACATATAAACGGCCGAAACCCCGGAAACACAATTTTTCCCCTTCATGAACAACCCCCTGACGGGAAATCTGACATGAAAAATTTTCCCCAAGGCGGATTTTTGCGGATTTTGGATATGTTGTTCCGAAATAAATTCTGCGTCGAATGACACCAAAATCAGCTTGTATCAAATTTTTTCCGGGTCGAACCCTACTACGCCTCTACTAGACCGATTTGAACAAACTTGAATCAGATCCACCAAATATCAAAAGATTCTGCCTGCTGGATCTGGAGAAGAAGATTTTTTAGGAAATTTGCCTGAAATGCACCAAGTTCGAATTCGGGCTTCTATACTGAGCCCAAATATGAATCCAGGAGGCCAATTTGAACAAACTTGAATCAGATCTACCCCACAATGTCGCATACCAAATATCAAAAGATTCTGCCTGCTGGATCTGGAGAAGAAGATTTTTTAAGAAATTTGCCTGAAATGCACTAAGTTCGAATTTGGGCTTCTATAGTGAGCCCAAATATGAATCCAGGGGGCCGATTTGAACAAACTTGAATCATACCCATACCAAGATGCTACATACCAAGTATCAAAAGATTCTGCCCACTGGTTCTGGAGAAGAAGATTTTTTAATCATTTTTCAATAATTCATACGGTGCTATCAGAGTTATGCCCCAAACAGAGCCCCCAAGGGACGTGGCCATTTCATTTGAACAAACTTGAATTGACATATGGTAATGAAATCCATACCAAGTTTCGAGCAAATCGACCTAGCAGTTTCAGAGGAGAAGTTGTTTGAAAAATGTTCACGATGCCAGATGGACAACGACGGACGATGGACGGACGACAGCGACGGACAACAGATGGCAAGTGATAAGTTTAGCTCCCTTCGGTGAGCTAATTATTTTACAGCTACTTATTGTAAAGCACCAGCTGTTGTTTTGAAGTAAATAACTGCAAATTAATATGAATAGAGGATGTCTCATCAAATTGATCAATCCACTGTAAAGTATCAAGATATTGCGTAATTCACACTCTTGCCTGCAAACTGACATCACAACAATGATACTGAACAGTAACAGATTGGCCTGTTGACTCACGGGATTATCAATAAGATTGTCCTTTACATTCGAGGCATTATCAAGGTCTTAGTAGTGATCATGTTGATGCGACTGTTAACAACTTAGATAGATGTTCTGCGACCACAGTACTGGGGATTGATACCCACTGGAGGTGAGTGGAAGTGAAACCATAGATGGCAAAAAAAGATTAATTCACACTGTATGCAGGTAGTCCAGGGGCAGGGACATAGCACCAAGAAGATTTCTGTTACATTCTGATGGTGGACCAAAGAGTTAAAATCTATTATTCATTTTTACATATATTATGTTGCAGTTATTTTTTGCAAAGCACCGATTTGTGCTTTCCAGAAAATAATTGCCAAATAACTGATGAAGGATTATTCCCAACAAAAGGTGGGGCAGAGGGTATTTATGGGTGCACATCGATCACAACATCGTTAAAATAATGGAAGCTCAGTCGGAACGAAAACATGAAAGTTCAGAAAAATAGAGTTGTCACGGCTCACCCATAAAATTTTAAGGAATTATATGTCTCTCTGTACAACAATAGAGAAGACATACCACCAAAATGAGGAGCAATATCCAAGTAATTCCCTATTACTTAGCATAAATGATTATGCTAATTGGGTATAACAAGCCCCCAATTTTAAGGCTAGTCCGGAAAAGACACTTAAAATTAAGAAAAGCATGTCCGAGAGTGAGTGACTAACGCCCACAAACACACGCCGTATATAATGTAACAAGCTGTACATAAGATCAGAATAATCTAGACGATAACAGCTTCACTCATAGTTACACACTTAATATGAGGCCAGAAGAGGTAAAGAGAAATCACCCCCCTCCCCCTTTTTTTTGAAGGAATAATCTTCAAAACAAAGAGGGAAGCGGCCTGGAATCAGTGAAAAAGCAATACATAATAACATATAAATATTCACCTAAAAGGCACCCGGCTATTAATTATAATTAATTTATTGGTACTTAACGCCACATCAGCACTCAAGGCTATATCATGGCGATCCCGGTTATTAAAATTGCACGCTTCAAAATGTATGCTGCATCCGGAATACATAGATAGGTCGAAAACCGGTGATATAAATATTTACAACCTTAAACTTGTCCAATTGAATCACAATGGAAAGTTATCTGATAGAACGTATACGCTTCAGAGCCAATTAACAGGTGACCACGTTCAGGTGTACAATTAATTCAAAAAATGAACTTCCAAATTGTAACGGTTCAATTCTATGAGAATAGGATTTCCCTTGTGTACCACTTCCGGTTGAAGACTGGATTCAGAACCTGGAATGGGATACGATTAAAAAACCCATCACGGGCGGTCCTCAAATAATTCACTGCTCCCTAGGTCCGTTAAAATCAACGACTGTTTGGAGAAAGAATATACCACTCCGAATAATGAAGCCAATAATAGAGAACATATGCATAGACAACCTGTAGGAAACTCCATAACTGATCCAACTAGCCCCAAAATTCTCATAGCTCTATACTAACTCAGAGCAAGAATTTAAGAGAATCTATTCAATAATACACCTGCCTAATAATAAATACATATTATGCACACAGAATCCCGCATGTATCCTCGTCTGAATACAGCCTGTATCAACGGCTTGACCGAGCAATACAAAATCTAACCAAGAAATTGAAGGAGTAAAACAACGTTAATGCAATTAACCTGAGGAATAGACTCAAACGTCATAACAAAAGCAGACAACTCTGAGCAAAACTTCTCAGAGTGGATTAATTGCCACATCTGGAGAATGTTGCCCAGATAAGTGACATGCCTGCCACACAGGCACATGAAAGCTAGCAATATCAACCGAATGTATTCATGAATTCGGAATTCAAAAACAGTTACTGTTCAGGAATCATATGCACAAATATAACTTCTGAACGACCACCCACAGGATGCAAACCTACTTAAGAGTGGATGCGTCCCTGATGTTGCCGTTAGTCCACAACCCACCTGTCAATTGAAGAGCAATGAAAGACATGCATACAACTGAATGCATATGAGGCTTACAGGAAAAAAGCTATGTCCTGCCCTGTAATTGCCTCTCAACATATTGGCGGGGGTGGGGTGGGTGTGGGTGTGGGTGTGGGTGGGTGGGTGTGATGGGGATGGGGTTCGATGAATAATTCATATCAAACCCCCCTCACCTGCATTACTTCGAATCAGCAAATAAGTTAGTCCGGCGCAGTAATACTAAAGCTGGGAACAGTGACATATTTCTTTTTCACTATGGGAAAAGGAAATTTCACGCTACATTCCCAAAGCTATACTGCTGCTGCTATTCTCAATAAAGAGTAATACAGCTAAAAGCTTATAGTTAGTCAAAGTAAGCGTAACCAGACTAACCCTGCACGACTTGTAACATCTTAGTGTTAGTTATCTAGAATAGTATACAAACCATAGTGCTCCCTCACGTCTAACCGACTCCCTAATGCCACTAAGGACGGAGGGGGACATGAAGAACATGGCACTATTGTAAGGAATATCCCCACTGAAACAGAGGCAACATATCCCTTGAAATCAAGACAGTACACCCTGTTCTCTCCTTAACAATACCGTTAAGGAGAGAACAAACTCTTCTCTTGTAACAGTATCTTGTCCAATAGAACAGTGGTCTCAGCCTATTCATGAAGACAATTAAATGGCTGTTAACTGCAGCCCCAGAAGCTCACTAAAGGAGACCCCATGTCGGCAACCTGGATAAAGTGCCTTGCCCAAGGACACAACACAGGTCGTCCCCTTCATTTTCATAAAAGCAGATATCTCAGTATAATTTTTGCTACTTTGGAAAGCTCACTAAACGGAGACTTACGTTAGTCGCTCAAGTTAAGGGAAAAAGGGCCAGACTTGATTCTTATAAGGTGTCAACAAAAGGACTAAAAGCCTCAGATGCCTAAGAATACAACACCGAGAAGGAAACAATGTACTCTTTCCTTTTAACAGCCCTAATTCCAAAGAGACAGCAGTCTCAGATTAGCTAGTGCAGCTAATAAGTCTTCATCCCGTGAAGACAGATATCTCGGTGAAACTTGCGACTATGAAAGCTCACTAAACGGAGACTTCCAACATTAGTCGTTCAAGGTAAGGAATAAAGGACCACTCTTCTAACAACCGTAATTCCAAAGAGACAGTAGTCTCAGCTTAACTAACGCAGCTTATTAGTCTTCATCTCCATGAAGACAAATATCCATGTCACCTGCGGTCTTGGAAAATTCACTAAACGGAGACTTACAACATTAGCCACAATGTATAAAAAAAAAACGCTGTAAAATATATAAAGCCACTATGACATCAGCCACCAATGATATATAAAAACAGACTGCTCTTAATCAAACTGAGGTGACAACAGTAGGACTAATTGCCTGGGACGCCTAGGAAATACCACACCGAGAAGGAAAACACAATTTTCCTTCTAACGGCCTTATTCCAAAAAGCTAGCAGTTTCAGCATAGCTAACACAGCCTAGAAGTCATATATCAGTGAAGACAGATATCTGTGTGTTACCCTGTGGCCTTAGACAGCTCACTAAATGGAGACTCACAACGTTTGCTGTTAATGTATTAGAAAAGACCGCTCTAACAGTACATAAGGCTACTATGGCATCAAAAATAGCACTAAATGCCTCTGACGCCTAGGAATACAACACTGAGAAGGAAAAGATGTACTTATTCCTTCTAACGGCTCTATTCCAAACAAGACAGCTGTCTCAGCCTAACTTTGAGCTGTCGATCTTCTATTCGTAAAGTATAGATCATTGCCTTTCTTATACTATTGCTAAGCCAAGGGAGGCATCGTTAATCAGACCAAAACACCTGAGCAGAAAGATCCGGGAAGGAAAGATCTTTGTGTTTCCTTCGCCCGGTACCTTAAGCTGTTTTTTGCCTAGCAAATGCAGACTTTTGTTCAGATGGAACAAGATTCGAAGGACTTATGAATAAAGATTTATAGTCTTAATGAGCCATTCCGAGAGGGATGGAGAATCAACCTCTGTAGCCCTCTCACCATCTGAATGCTCCATCTGAAAAACATGGACAACACCATCCGAATGTACAGATGACTGGACCAATCCTGCAATGTCCGACAGCTCACTACCTGACACTGTTGACGGCAGAACCTGCGACTACTGGGATGCTGAGATATGCTGCACGATCTGCAGCAGCAGGTCCATGAACGAGGCTTGCTTCTTTACCATATGCTGCTCACGGGACGGAGATCTGACCCCAGATCTTTCGACGCATGTCCCATATAAAAATGCCTCGAACCACTAGCTACAGGTTAATCCGACTTTGGTGGTGAAGACTAGGAACATCTCCGTGGAACAGCATGAACATACAAGTCAGACAGCTAGTCTGCGGTCTAACATTCTTCATCGATGAAACAGAGGAAGAAGCCATAGCTACAACCGGTCCCGGCTGCAGTGTGGAAGGAGCACCCCGAAGTTTTGCCATCGTTGCTTGGTGAGCTTTATATTATGGGTGCTCACTCTACCCACGTTATACTACTCGACCGCAATGGACCTATCCGGCATCCCGGCTCCCATATAGGGACGACTGCTTCACAAGTAGAGCTAGCTGCATGCAGAGGATTAAGCTTATAAGGGTCGTAATCCTGTGCAAATATCATGAGCACCTTGCCAGCTAGCTCTGTTTACTCATCAGAGCGGGGCTCATCAGAGTGTGATGATGAAAGCACGTAATGAAAAGGTGTCAAAGTACCATCACCATGTTCTTGTTCCTCTGAAAAAAGAGACTGAAAGACTAGTATTAGCCAGCAGTGAAAGCTCCTACATTGGAACTTCACTGCCCACCACACAGGTCGACATCTGTTTCCAACGTTTGCATCCCATAGTACAAGTATTGAAGGAGTGCAGCAACTACCAGCAAACAACAAGCATAAATCCGAGGCTTGCTGGACTGCACTAAGTACCAATTATTGTAATAAATACAATAATAATGAAGCAAAAAACATAAGTCCGCTTCACTCCCAATAATAATACAGAATAAACATCGCAAGGATACACAACATAGACAATCACAAAAAATTTCTAAATAAATTAAAAAAATTGTTTTTGAAAAATTTTGAATGAAGTGCCCCAAGGAAACCTCATGAGCCCAAGGGCATTCTGATAGATCCTAAGTGGCCAAGCAGTTCAGTTACAACTAAAAGTCCTGTCCTGAAATGCGCACATATAGTACGTTGATCTGCACGTTAATCTATGCGTTATGACCATAGTAAGGTTATCAAATTGTGTACATGCAGCCTGTGCACAAGCATTGTTTCAGCCAATGGACCTCCGGGTAACCCAGAGGTCCATTGGCAGAAACATTGCCTGTGTTTGCTATGAGTAACCAGGAGAGCCTGCCATGCTTTGGATGCCATTCGATATGGCAATTGCGCGCAATTCCTGCACGCAATTAAGCCTAGATAAGTGTGCATTTCGTGACAGGACTTCTAGTTTTCACTGTACCTAATTAAAGTTAAACTACCGGAATAAGATATAATATGTATCCTAATGGAAAATACAATAATAGTTTTTAACTAAACACTGAATTAATACGAATCCAAAATGTTATTGAACAGACAACAACGTCAAGAGGAAAAACCGGAAACTAATCAACAACATGCACAACAAAGGCCCAAAGTCAGTAACCAATCAACAACCACCTGCAAAGCTAGGTCTTCATATGAAGAAAAAACAATGCATCTCGTAGAAGAACATCCAAAACACCATTATTCACTTCCAGTATCCTGCTTCACTGTTGATTCCACGAAAACCATTATTGATTTGTGTCTGGCATCTTCAAAAATGAGAATTTATTACACAGATGTCAGTTCAAATGTTTACTGACTTGGGCCAAATAAAAGAAAGAAGTTTTGTGCCAATTCCAGCCTCTTCCTGGGTACTGTGCATGTGCAAGTACTAAAAGTATGGAGGGCTGGATAGGACTTTTAAATTTCGATACTGTATGCAAATTTGGGGAATTGGGGGGGGGGTTCAAAATTTGTGTTTGGCTCTTGATAATATTGAGGTTGCATCAGCTAAGTCTCGGCCATTGGTTTTAGTATAAAAATATAGAAATTTTGGGTGGGGCTAAAAGTCTTGCCTCTCTCTTTAAAAAGGCAAATATTGCTCCACGAACTTCGCTTGAACAAACTTGATTCTACACCTCAAAAGGTCGCTCAGTACAAAAATTGTCCCCACTGGTCCATGAGATTTAAAAAAAAATTTGGGAGTATTTTCTCCCTCCCAATGGGGCTGGGCAAGCTGATTTCAACAAAAACAAAATGCAATGACAGATCCAAAAATTGCCTCAAATTTAACAGAAATCGGTTCAGTAGTTTTAGAGGAGAAGGTGCAAACACCATGTTCATGGTCCACAGATGAAGGACAGTGATTGATTGATTTTTACTGATTTATAAAAAATACAGAGTTAGCCTTTGAAAAGTAATCTACATTGACAGTGTTGTGAAAAACATTGTCGATGCAAATTTCTTTTCACTGACAAAATCTCTATGAGTAGGTACACTACAAGTCAAAACAAGAGCTGGACTGTTGTCCGGTGCATACCCCCACGTGGTGTACCGCCTAGTATGGGCATACTTATGACCAACAAACATTATTTATGAATATTCTCGTATGGACTGACGGACAGATGCACAGATGGGTGGACACATACCTATGACCAACGTGGGCATACCTATGACCAACAAATATTATAGAAAATAATAATTTACTTAAGTTATGAAAGTTCTGAATATTCTCAGACGGACTCACACATGGACGGACGGGTGGATGGATGCACAGATGCATGGACGTATGTAATCCAGTATACCCCCAATTTCTTTGAAAGTGGGGGTATAATAAGTTGACGGATAACCACTATAAACTATGTATCTTTCTCTTCATACACTGATCAGACCAAAATCTGATATCATTTTCTGGAAAGCTCTCATTGAGAGCTTTCCAGAAAATGATGCCAGATTCTGATTTTATCAGTGCAGAAGCAGCAGAATACTTAGATTATTGTGGTTATGCTACAACTTATTTTATTACTGTACCCAAAGCTGTCTTTCTGCGATTATAATAACAAAATAATTGTTATGAATTTGGTCCAAGTGATTGTGGAGCTGAGAAATGGGTCTACAAATTTATTTCCACCATGTTTGTATTGTGTTTCAAACAGGACAAAAACGTTATCTCTGGCAACATGTATGGTATATGGAGATTTAATACCTGAATGTCTCATTTAAACACCTCGCCTGCAGCTCGGTGTTTAAAAACCGACATCCAGGTATTAAATCTCCATATACCATACATGCTGGCAGAGATAACTTATATCGCCATGTTTCCTATTCAACATCATACTTAATTTAGGATTTTGATTTTGGCTTGATGACTAAGAATTCTTCTGCGGTAAATGTCTTAGAATCATCGTAAACACCCTTAATTGACTACAATTTCAAAATCAAAGATTATGTGTTTTCATCAATCCTTTACTGATGAAAATATTAGCTATTACTCGCCTACCCATCGTGCTCATAAGAAGTGTCGGAGGATGTAGATACATTGTAATTGATATGGGAGAGAAGTATAAAGGTATAACACTTGGCACTAGGTCTGGCATTCTAGAAAGTATGGGAGTACAAATAATTGCCCTTCTCAGTTTGCCAAGGAGTGTAATTGCCTTCTGAAATCCCAATTCAGCTGTTGTTAGACCCTTGACCACCTCAGGTCCAAACCTGAACCATGGACAGAATTTTCCTCAGAGAGCGGTAGGCGTGTAGCGTGAATGTCTGGCCTGAGGAAGGAATGACCAATACTTTTGTTTTCTATATAGTTGTTTCTAAAGGTCACTAAGTATGATTAAAGTCAACTCGATTATTATGGGAGCGCGGTGGCTCAGTAGGTAGAGGTGCAGGCTGCAAACCGAGAGGTCCTCGGTTCGAATCCCACCTGCGGCAACCGCGTTGTGTCCTTGGGCAAGACACTTCATCTCCATTGCCCACGTGGGGGCACGATGACGCCGTGTACTAAGGCGTACTGCACGTCGATGGTGCGCATGTCTCCAACCAATCTAACGCGAGTTACGATGTTGGGGAGCTGGCAGCTGCTCGTCGTTGCTCGGTGGTTCTCTCCGGGTACTCCGGCTTCCTCCACCCATAAAACTGTCACGGTCATGATTAGCCATCGTGCATAAATATGTGACCTTAAACATCAATAAATAAATAAATAAATAACTCGATTATTCTTCTTCAAAAGTTGATTATGAAATTTTATAATCATTCTAGGGCTGCTTGTTTGTTGGTGGTTAACGTCACATATTTATGCACCATGGCTAATCGTGACACAACATGGAGATGAAGTCAAGTGTAGTCAATCGTTGATCAACATGTTGCCCATTTTAGAGGACTTCTAGGGCTGCACAATATTCAAAAATAGGCCGATGAAATCATCAGATGTGTACCTATACGCGCAACTAGTAGAAAGCGGTATGACGGAGGGCCACCCTGGATGCCGACATTATGTACACCATACATGGTATGGGTACATACAGAAATGGATTGGAGGAGTGCCTAATTTGATAGATAAAGGGTTAATATCTCCGGATCAAATTATTAGATTTACATAAAAAACTATACAGCACAGCATAATCAGTAACCTGAATACATATATAAAGTAACCTGATAATTGGTTTAATATTTATTGAGTTATCGCATGCCGAAGAAATGGATTGGAGGAGTTCTCAATTTGAAGGATAAAGGGTTAATATCACAGGATCAAATTATCCGATTTACACCAAAAACTATACAGCTCGGCACATCAGTAAGCTGAACACATATATGAAGTAACATGACAATCGGATTGATACTTTTTGAGTTATCTCATGCCGAAGGGATTGGAGGAATTTTCAATTTGAAGGATAAAGGGTTAATATCTCAGGATCAAATTATCAGATTTACACCAAAAACTATACAGCTCGGCACATCAGTAACCTGAACACAAATATAAAGTAACTTGACAATCCAAGCAATATTTTTCAAGTTATCGAATGCCAAAGAGATTGGAGGAATTTTCAATTTGAAGGATAAAGGGTTAATATCTCAGGATCAAAATAACAGATTTAGACCAAAAACTATACATCTCGGCACATCAGTAACCTGAAGATATATATAAAGTAACATGACAATTGGATTGATATTTTTTGAGTTATCTCTTGCCAAAGGGATTGGAAGAATTCTCAATTTGAAGGATAAAGAGTTAATATCTCAGGATCAAATTATCAGATTTACACCAAAAACTATGCAGCTTGGCACATCACTAACCTGAACACAAATATAAAGTAACTTGACAATCCAAGCAATATTTTTCAAGTTATCGAATGCCAAAGAAATGGATACGGACGTCGGATGGACAGACAGACAGATGGACGGACAAAGGATGGACGAACGACGGATGGCCAACCCGGATGCCGGCATGATGTACCATACATAGTATGGGTACACACAAAAATGAATACCGGTACCGGTATGAATACCGGTATCGGTATTCAAAAATATACTGCGGTATACCGGTATTTCAAAAACTACTGAGATATATGAACATAAGTACCACAATCGAGACTTGAGGCATCACAGTCAAACGAATTAGCATGCCTTGATGATGCAGTTCAAAAAATATTTACCCAATGCAGACGATATCAAAATTTATTATTTTAAAAATCAGTTTATCAGATTTTCCCCCCAAACTTCTACAAAACAATATCAAGTGAACCCCTTATTGGAACGAGCTCGTTCCAATGATGGGTCACATGATATAGTTTTGTTGAAATTTTTTTGAAATTTGTATATTACTGAGGCGCATGCAGACGATTCCTTGGGTGAAGGGACAATATTGTGGGTAAATAAATAAAGACGATAATCCGATATTTTTGTAATTACACCGGTATTCAATCGATATTGGTTTGAATACCGGTATATATTGGTTTATCGATATACCGTGCAGCTCTAAATCTTTCCAGCCAAAGAGGTGAACTTTAGCACAAGGAACCAAACAAATGAAGCTTTAAAACCTGGATGTTGGTTTTTAAACACCAAGCCACATGCTTGGTGTTTAAAAACCGACATCCAGGTATTAAATCTCAATGTACCATACATATTGGTGGAGATAACGTTTTTGTCCGTTTGAAACACAATTGAAACATTGTGGAAACAAATTTGTAGACACGTTTCTCATGCTCCGCAATCAAGTGGACCAGACCTGCGAATAATTGTTTTGTTTTTACAAACACAAAAGACAACAGAGCTACATCCCTTTCCCTTGGGCAACGTGTAAACATATCAGCTATTTTGTTATCATATTTGCTCTTATTCTATTTTTCTCAAGTTGTTTGATTTAATTAATTGCCTATTTGATTTATAACATTAATATATGATCGAACTGTTAGAAATCTGATGATATATGTGACTATTTTCAGGTTTTTTGGTTCGATTTTTATATCGAGGTTTAAACCATATACCCCCAATATTTCACATGCCCATATGCCCAGGATGTTGCATGCTCTCAAATACCTTGGATGTTGGGTGCATCCTTGCCATGGCTATTTGTCCAAGGAATTCTGACCAATCAAAAGACAAAATTTATCGGGATATAGGGACAGGAAGATTTATAACAAAAGGCTGAAAACTATGATTTTATTACATGCCTGTTCTATGAAATTCCCATCTACAGCGATACTGAACCATGCGGAAAATGAAAATCCATTCCAAACATATGTGCGGAACAGAAATCAATGATGTACTATTTTGAAATAGAAGCAAAACTTCACTGGAATTTTCTACAAATCGTGCACTGCAATTACAATTTAAATCATTAGCGATAGCTAGAAATCGTCCTCTGAGTTACACTATGTTCTATGTGCCAGTAGGCACATAGAACATATTGGTATTCAGGGGACGAAATAGTAACACAGGTTTCCCTCGCAAATTTGGTTGTGATGAAATGTGTTTTTTTTGTTGATAGTTATCAAATGAAATGCTGAATGTCCTTCTAATAATTGTTTTTATAGATGCGTTTGAAGGTATATAATAAACACAGAATGACACGTGTGTGTGTGTGTGTGAATGGGTTAATCGATATGGCACTTGTGCCATCGCAGAAGGATAATACTCAAGGTCTGCGACCTCTTGTTTTATCTTTCTGTGCTAGCACTCATGTCATATCGAATAACCCATTCACACGCACGTGTCATTTTGTGTATTTATGGGGGAAAACCCACAAAGGTATTTGAAACAGACATCAAAAGGGCATGAATACTGACACATTTTCCTCCCAGCAGGCCATAATATGGTGTTTCCCTTTATTTGACATTGTGCACAAATTAGACAGATTGAGAGGCTCAAGTTAACTTCTTGGAACCACTGAGCAACTGTTTTTGTAAATATAAGTGTTTTACTTACTTTCTATCACGAGTCCTTTGTGTGGTTTTCCCCAGTGATCAAACCATCCAGACCAAAACTCTGTCACCATTAACGGAAAATCAGGATTCAACTTCCTAATAAGGTCAAAATGAAGAGTTCCATTTGGTTCCATCTTCTGGAAATTAGCTGTAGGTAAAGCATCTTCAATGTAAAGAGAAAGAAGTGACGTTAATGGAAACAAAATGTTTGTTGTGTGATTTTTTCATTTATATATCCAATATACTGGAACAATATTTTTTATTGGCGTTTAACAACATTTTTGACAGCCAGGGTCACCTCATGTTGGACACATTTACAAATGGAAAAAGCTGAAGTTTCTGGAAAGAACCACTGAGTAGTGGTAAATGACCATCAGATTTCCCAAGGTATATGCAGTTACTCCGCACATGTAGAGTTAGCATGGGGGCAATCCTGATCAACCCTTTACCTAACATGAAAAGCAGACAACACTTGCTAACAAAATTCTTGAATAACAAAGTTTTTTCATTTTTGTCTCAAAAACATATGTTGTGAATAGGACTGTCACGATTTTTTAATTTAGGAATCGATTAATCGTCACAAATAATCGACGATTAATCATACCTAAATGCCACCCCCCCCCCCCCCCCCCCCCCCCCCCCCCCCCCCTTTGAAGTCGATGAAAATGAAGTTCAAGTCAGTTGACCTACCTCAAGGAAACAACGAAGACGATCCTTTTTAGGTGCATTCAAAGCTTTGATGTTCTGAACTTTTGAACCGTCAGTGTAATAATCAAGACCGGTTGGCAGTTGCGTACTTCGCAACTGCCGACCGGTCTGGATTATTACACTGACAGTTCAAAAGTTCGGAACATCAAAGCTTTGATGAATGTACCTGGAAGACTATTGCTTCCAACAGCGTCTTGGGGTTTAACATCGATGTTCTTAACTCTTTACCTTTAGAAACAATAGTTTTTTCATCAAATTTTTTTTTTACTTATTAAACGTCTAAAACGGGGATACAATTTACCGATTATTCAACAACGAAAAATACTAATCGATTTCGCCATGACCCGATCAATAGTCGATTAGGGCTGTCACGATTTTTTCAATTTAAGAATTGATTAATCATCGCTAATAATCGATTAATCGTACCTAGATGCCCCCCCCCCCCCCCCCCCTCTCTCTCCCTCTCTTTGAAGTCGATAAAGATGAAGTTCAAGTCAGTTGACCTACCTCCGGTAAACAACGAAGACGATCCTCTTTTAGGTACATTCAAAGCTTTGATGTTCTGAACTTTTGAACCGTCCGTGTAATAATCAAGACCGGTCGGCAGTTGCGAACTTCGCAACTGCCGACCGGTCTTGATTATAACACGGACGGTTCAAAAGTTTAGAACATCAAAGTTTTGATGAATGTTCCTGAAAGACAAATGTTTCCAATGGCTTCTTGGGGTTTAACATCCATGTTCTTAACTCTTTACCTTTAGAAACAATAGTTTTTTTCATCAAATTTTCTTTTAATTATTAAAAGTCTAAAGCAGGGTACAACTTACCGATTATTCGACAACGAAAAAATACTAATCGATTTCGCCGTGACCCCCATCAACAATCGATTAATCATGACAGTCCTATAGTCGATTAATCGTTTAAATCGTGACAGCCCTAGTTGTGAACCCTCACTGGAACGAGCTCATTCCAAAGAGGGGTCCATAGTCTATGTTTTTGAGACAAAAATTGAAGATATAATGAAACTTAACCCTTTACCCAACGCAGACGATATAAAAATTTATTATTTTATTTACTATTTTTTTTAAATTAATAAAAAAAAATTCAACAAAACCATATCATGTGACTCCTCATTGGAACAAGCTTGTTCCAATGAGGGGTCACATGATATGGTTTTGTTAAAATATTTTGAAAAATTTCTTTCAACTGCTGAATTTTCAAATTATGCGGGCGGATGTGGGCGATTCGTCAGATAAAGGGTTAATTGATGATTTTTGAGAATGAAGGCTGGCCATTTTTTGGCCATTACGCTGGGTAAAGGGTTTCAGTGCTCAAAATAACTATTTTTCTTTGCGTAGAAAAATGCTACGCATTTCCAAAAAATGAATAGCATTTTGTAAAAATTACATAGCTATTTTTGTATACCAGTTATGTTATGCTGTTTTATATTGAATTCTTCTACGTACGATAGAATAGTTTCATCATTTCAGGGCATTTCCAAATGATCTGCAACACATGAAACATTTACTATGTTTTTTTAACTGAACTGCCTTTATGGGTTGCATGGACTTGTATACTGGTTATAAAATGGTGTCTTGGTTGTTTAATAGAGTTCTCAAAATGGAAGTTGGGATTTTTAATTTTATGGGCTTGTAGTTATTTTTAATGGACATTTTATGCAAAATGTTGTAATAACAGGAGGTATTTAAACCAACAGAACTCATCTCACATATGAAGTTGCTAATGATGCTTGATGGAGAGTTAATCTGAGTTATGCCTGGAATGTTCCACAATCAGAAGTAAAGCATCAGTGAACTAGTTTTCAAATTTGTTTGCAATTTTTCATTTACATTTTGCGATAAAAGATAATCAACTGCAGCCTAACAGGCTGCAGTTGATTATCTTGTATCACAAAATGCTGTACATAATTTAACATTGTGTAGCTTTTTGCAAGTTTTGCATAGCAAAAAGTGACGCGACACCGCTTATTTTGAGCCCTGAAAGGGTTAAGTGCCTACAAAGACACAATGCAGTTACCCGTGGTCAGGACTGAACCTCTTCAGTTTCAAATCCACTACTTGAACCATTGAGTCGCCATGCTCTCAACAATATCCCTAAACTCAATCAAAACTGTTTATCACATAAATATATACACTTGTATCAAGTAAATACTTGATTTTATAACATTAACCCTTTCCGACTACGGTTATCGTGACGTTTTATCGTCATGAAGAATCAGGTTTTGGCGATGTCAAACGCAATATTTAGCCCTTCAAACTCTGGTGGTATCTTCCATATCAATTCAATGACAGCAATAGGAAGAGTCCATATTCATTATTTAGGGGTAGACCAATTAATATTTGCAATGCGTAGCCTTGTGACTGCATGATGAAAATATTGATTGCTCTACCACACACCTGCACTTAGAATTCATCCTTTTTAATGATATTATGAAGTCTCATGTTCCTGGACGAAATGCAGCCGCTCGGGTTCAAAGTTGAGGTACGTAATATTATGTATGGAAGTTGCATTGCACGGCAATTTTCGTACGTAATATTATGTACCGTAGTTCGTACGTAATATTATGTACCGTAGTCGCAAAAGGTTAAAATTTGCTATACATCTTGAAAATGATTTATTCTATTACATTAATTAACTTGAAGGCAAAAATTCAATATACATCAGGAAAATTATAAATTTTAAGTACTTTGCATATTTTTTATACTTAACAATGGCCAATGACTAGCTGGTGCTAACTCAAAAATTAATCCAGGGCCAAACACAAATTTTGCCCCCCAATCCCCAAAATTTGCATGCAAAACCGAAAAACTGATGCCCTATCTGGTCCTACATACTTTTCAGATCTGCATGTGCAGTATCCAGAAAGACACTGCAATTGGCGCCAACCATCATTTTATCTACAGATTGCCTGTTAAATGTTATAAACAGCGGGGAGGTATGAGTGGCCACTCATGGGAGGGCCATACCCAGGGACCGACCTGGGCATGCACCAGTGCGTATTTGGTTCTGAAACATCAGGACCTGGCTCTTAAATCACAGAAATAGGCTTCTCAGTTGGCGCGTAACTTCTCAGATCATATTTTGATATTCTTTCGATGGATAATCGAGAGAGACACTCTTACATGTATTATATATATGATTATCATTTATCATTGTTGTAGAGTGCTTAAGTTAATACTTCAAGTCTTAATTACCAAGCATTAATCTTCACTGTGGTTTCTGATCAAGTCTTGGCTGCCTAAATAGGCAGCCAAGACTTGATCAGAAACCACAGTGAAGATTAATGTTTGCTATAGTGTACTAAATGAAAATGATGAGAGCTATTACATACATGCAGTGTGTGTCACAAACAGCAGTGTGACTCCGTAAATTGAAATCTGGCACATGAATTGAAAAAATAGGCTCCAAGGCTAGAGCGTATTTTAAATAGTCCTGATCGGTCCCTGCATACCTGTCTGGGCCATTGGTAAGTATGAAAAATATACAAATTACTTAAAATTTATGATATTTTTATACAACAACCAATGCCCCACACTAGCTGAATCATAAAAGGAAAATCCAATCTCTCAATTACTTCAGTAAAGGATATCTCCTACAGGAGAATAGGAGAAGATTGGAATTATATATGTCTTTCTCCTTTTTGAGAAAAGAGAAAGGCATAACACCAACAATGTAATTGAGTAGTACATAATATTTAATTCTCCATTTAATGCCAGAATAACCCATTATGCTAATTCCCCTTAGGGAAAACCAATATATAAAGATAGTCCAGAGAATGAGACTCTTTATACTCATTTAAACGTCTCAGAGGATTGTATATTAATGCCTGTTTGACACGCGACATATACAAATGCTTCACAGTGAGCTACGCTTTAAAAACAGTACATAAATGAGAAATAGTTATTACTCCACATCGAGCTACACATTAAAACCATCCCAGCACCGACTCAGGACTACTGACACAGGTGGAGGTCTTCCCTTGCTTTTCACTATAAAGCCAGATGATCATAAGGGAAAAAAACGTTCCCCCCCACTTCCCTTGTTCCCCTGTACATGTCCTCCAAACGAAGAGGGAAGCGGAACAACATCAATGCTGGAATGGACTGCCTAAATAACTATAGATGTAACCATTAATGGATGACATTCTGAGCAACAGAAAGAGGACCTAAACATCTAAGGTCACCAGAGATGGACTCTAAATTTCTAAGTTAGAACTTGGTAAATGAAGCGGGCTGTGTCCAGTGCGCAGCCTTCATGAGATCAGTAATGGCTATACTGTTACAATAAGCCCAACAATTGGACAGTGATCTAACCTTGTGTGCTAATAATATCTTATTAACCAAACGTCGATTCAAAGATAGATTATCATAGACAATGCGTATTGCCAACTGAATCCATCTAGCGACTGAATAAACAGAAATATCCTTTCTGTTAGGAATCAATGAAAGAAAGAAGTGTTTTCTTTCTTTTGTAATAAAATCTGATCGATGTTTATAAATGTGCATAGTCCTGACTGGACACAGCAAAGGTCTACGGTTATCTGAGGAAGGCAGTAGGGCTGGGCGGTTTTGAAATTTGCATTTCGGTTCGGTTTCGGTTTCGGTTTTGTACAAAAACTCGGTTTTCGGTTCGGTTTTCGGTTTTTCATAATATATTGTAGAAATCCACATTTTAGAGGGTAATGTACACATAAAATCTGTCTGTATTTGTCATCCAAGTCATGAGGCTCATATAGCGAGTTGAGTCATTCGGGTTAATCAGTGTTCACCACTCTTCTCAGCAAATGGACATAATGTGTTGGGCTGCTGTAGTGGGCAACAGTGGTGGAGCGGTGGAGCCATGAGGTATCTACTATCTAGGGAGACCAGCCCCCCCCCCCCCCCCCCCACCCTCCACTCAAAATCCCACTTGCTTCTCCCATCCCCAAATTTGAAAAAAATATTTTTGATTTCCTGCCCCTCAGTACAAGTACAGTACCCTCAGTCCTGAGATTCCCCCCCCCCCCCCCCCCCCCCCCCCCAAAAAAAAAAAAAATCTCCACTAGCATGGTCCACAGGATTTCAAACCATGGGCTCCACCACTGGTGGGAGCTGCCTTGTTCTGTCAGTGAGATTTGGGACCTTGTCAAGACAAGATGCAGAAATTCACAAGAAAAGCTACATTTTAGCAAAATCAACATTTCGTTATTTTTTATGGAGTCGCAATGCTCTCACCCTGGTTTTGGTGGATAATGTGCAGTTGTTGTGCTTATTTCGGTAATTATCACATCGCTTGAAAATAGACGTGCCCCGTGTTTCTTGGTGGTTCCTGCTTCAAATGACAGTGGAAAA